>JADRCD010224599.1:0-11727 GCA_019843815.1 Montemys delectorum | reverse complement strand
CAAATCTTTCCCAACCCTGCCATAGGTTAAATAAGGTAGGAGCTAGACAACCCCTCCCTCTCTATCACCGTGGCTGCCCATCCATCATAACCCCTCTCCAACAGAGAGGTCTTACCCTCTTTAGGTCCTAGAAACTGGTAATTGCTGGTTCCCACACATGTCCTGAGCTCATATGGTCAGGTTTTAAACCCCTTGGGATATAGAATCAACTATTTAGTATCATAACATTCACAGAACTGTACTGTTTTGAGATGTTGAGTGGAAGCTTGGAATCATTGAAGAAAGGACTCTGAGCCTTAACACACACACTTAACAAGAGCAAAACACTCACTTTCCCTCGCCTTTACCATTCTAGAGGGAAATTCCGACAATTTATCTATATATACTTGTGTGAGAATATAGACATTATCTTTCTCATTTTATATAGAAGAGAAATAATATAGACTATATATTTCAGTGAGTGCTTGGATTTCAAATGACTTAAAACAGACTGATAAACTTTTCATATCTGATAATAATTAGCTTAGATTGGCAGAAAATGTGCCTCTTCCTTGAGTGTATCTGCCAATGAGGTCCCCAACTACACAATCAGGGGCTGGTGAGATGGCACAGAGTTTGATCACAGGAACACACACATACAGAGAGAAGGGAAAAGAACAAGTCTCAAAAGCTGTCTGCTGACCTCCACGTGTACTCCGTGCACATGCCTGCTCCACACACACACATCTCTGACCTCCACATGTACTCTGTGCACATGCCTGCCCCACCCCCACACATCTCTGACCTCCACATGTACTCCGTGCACATGCCTGCTCCTCCCCCACATCTGTGACCTCCACATGTACTCCGTGTACATGCCTGCACCCCCCCACATCTCTGACCTCCACATGTACTCCATGCACATGCCTGCCCCCCATCTCTGACCTCCACATGTACTCTGTGCACATGCTTGCCCCCCCCCATACACACATCTCTAATTCACTCTTTCCCTTCTTGAACAATGATTGACCTTCCTCCCTTGACAACATCAAGTTTCCAAGGAGTCTGGCTTGTCAGTTCATCCTCACATCAACTCTCTAGGAAAGTAGGGTAATGAATGAACATGGTGTGCATCCTGAATCTTGGCTAGTGTCCCACTGTTAGCTTTTCCTTTGTCCTTGCTTGGCCTGGGCTGCTTCCTAAACTTAGCTACAATATACATCTCCCCAGTGTAGTTGTAGCTACCTGAAAGTTCCTTTAATGACTATTCTAATTCTGCTGAGCAAATCCTCTATTCAGTCTCCAATAATAAACAATTTTGCTTTCATAATAATGAAACAATGGGACAATAAAGAGTGAAATGCCCCCTTTAGACTGGACTTGTCCATGCCCTATGTCCAAGGAGAATGTGCCGTTTCTAAAACATCAACTTTTATACTTCACTTAAAATCTGGCTCCTATTAACATCCTCAATGAAACTTTCAGGCTCTTGCCCAAACTGGGCCCCAATTTCTCGGACTATTGCCAACAACAGACTTGCAGATACAAGAAGGGCCTTTGGATCATTCTGATCAGGTCATTTTCTGTCGCAGACCAAGGATGACCATGGTCTATGAGGGTGAGCAAGCAGAATCTGCTCACGTGACTGGCTGTCTCACATAGGTTGCAATTTGGATCTCTTCCCTCCCTGGCCAGTGACACTGGTGAGTCATTTTTTCATAATATCATATACCTTGAAAAATATCCAAACACTTTTCTTTAAAAACAAAGCTTTTGTATAAATTTTAGAAAGCTCATATTACTGTGCTTCAGAATCACCTTCCTTGAGTGCTTTACAATGGAAATGGTTCTCTTTATTACATTATTTTCATCCTGCATGGAAATTTAATGCAAATGTATGGTTCCTATTTCCCTTGCTAAATCTGTTCCCCTTCCCCCAACTCAAAACCATCTCCAGGTTGTGCCTGGTCAAAATAGTATGATCTCTCAGAAGAAATCTTTAATATTTTACAACTTCTTATTTTACAACTTCTTGGATGAAGTCTTACTACATTGCCAAAGCCCATCTTAACTGCAAGAACTCAGTGACTCTCCTGTTTCTGCCTGCTAAGTGCTGGGACTTCAGGGATGTGCCACCAAAGTCATCTCACAAAACATAGGAAGGAAGGAATGAAGGAACGAAGGATGGAAGGAAGGAAGGAAGGAAGGAAGGAAGGAAGGAAGGAAGGAAGGAAGGGAAAAGAAAATCTTTTCTTATTTAAGATTTATTTCTGTGCAGCTGCTTACAGAAGCCAAAAGAGGACACTGCATCCCTTAGAGCTAGAATTAGCACATGGTTGTGAAACAACTGACTTGGGTACTGGGAACTGACTTGGGTCATCTGGAAAAGCAGTCTTGCTCTTAACTGTTGAGACATCTCTGAAGACCCTCTTCACACATCTTAAACGAGGTGCCAAATTAACATCCTCAATGGAGGTGTTTAAATATGTGGTACTTTCAAATAAGATTTATGTACATATGTATATTGCACTACTCCATATGGTATTTAAAATTCAACCAAATATAGAAATGGGGAGTATATATAATATATAAGACTTTATTTAAAGAAAACACAAGAAAAAGCTTCAAAGATAGTGGCTTAAATTTCATTTTCATAATTGATAGAAACACAAAAATCAACCAATCTCTCTCCTTCCCTTCTTCTATCCCTCCCCCTGCCCCACCTCTTGCCCTATTCCCACTTCCTCTCTCTATCCCTTCCTCATGCCAATACCCTTCACTTTGTAATGATGACAATGACCACTCTGTTTTGAGCTTCACCGAAGCTGTGCTGGCTTTTAATCTCTCCATTGTTAAGGAGCTATATTTCATAGCAATAGTTTATAACCTGTCTAAAACTTTCAATGTTTTATCCACGTGAACACTACTTGCTGAAACCCTCATTATTACAATCTATTAGAATTGAAGCAAACTACTATATGAAGTTGGCCAGACAGATTTTCACAAAGATGTATCAGACGTGTCTATGAGGTAAAGGAAGAGGGCCTGAGCTGTTTGCCTGGCTCTGTCATTTACTGCTTAATTTTGGACATGTCACTTAACCTCTCTGGCCTACTTCCTTCCTCACCAATCAAGTGTAGAGAATGCAAGCACGGTTATCTGAGTAGACATCAACATTCTGTGGTTCTGGGCAATTATAATACATGTACTGAACTAGTTTGCCATAAAATTATTAAAGTTCCTTGACAAACAAATGTCTTGAATTAACTACAAATCCCTGATGCTCTTACATCAACTCATTATGTATTCATATATTAAATGTGACCAACTCTATCAGTAACTCACATGTTTTATTTTTTTATAATCACTCAGGAAATTTTGTTCTGCATTTATTTATTTTGGTGCAGGGTGGGGACAAGAGCCACAGTGTGCATGGGAAGTTAGAGGATAGCTTGAAAAAGTTGGTTTTCTCCTTCTACCATGGGGGAATCAGGGACCAAACTCAGACCCCAAACTCAGACCCCTAAACGGCCTCGGGAGAAAGCCATTTCTTTACTCCTATTTAAAATAAAAATCGACATTATAGGCTATTGCCGTAGTTCTTTGTTACTCTGTAGAATTTCATGGTAACAGCCTCCTGCTAAAGGTACCACTCAGTGTAGTCACAGAACATGGAGAAACCAAGCTGTTGCTTTAATCGCTATGAGCTCATTCTCATAGTGCTGGAAGGTTCTATAGACCTTTCTGTCTATACTATCTCTGTGGGAGAAGGATCACCAGCGGTATTACCCTGTTGTGAATCCTTTAAGCTACAGCAATAGCTGGCATTGAAAGATATACCCATGGGCACAATTGTGGCATAGATGTTATAGACGTAACCAACCATTCTTTGCTTAAAATTAAAGCCCACCACTCCAAAGGACAAAACTCATTCCTGGGGGGTGTTAACTGAACCAAAACTGCCTAGCTGGCTAAGTCACGGGCCCTAAGGTGGCCATTATCGACACATGCGTCACGACCCCTTCGAGGGTCAAATGGCACTTTAAGGATCACATGTCAGCTATCCTGCATATTTATGTTATGATTCATAACAGTAGCAAAATTACAGTTATGAAGTAGCAAAGAAAATAATTTTATGGTTGGGGTCACCACAACATGAGGAACCATCTTAAAGGGTCCCAGCACTAGGAAGTTTGAGAACCACTATCCTAGGGGGAAAAAATCTAGTATTATTCTGATAAGTGGACATAGTAATAAGCTGCCCCCTCTAAGTCATAAAGTAAAATTTGAATTGATGTAAAGAAGAAACAAGAGACATGATTTTCTTCACCATTTATTCCTTGGAACCCATGTTTTTAAAAGTCTACCTACCTCCTCTGCCTACCCATAACTCCAAGTCACCTCCCACTGAGTTTAGCAAATCGCCTTCTCTGTCATCACTCCTCCAAAGACTGTTCCATGGCTGAAGGAACAACTCAGCCATATGCAAGAATTGACCCATAAGTAGCCAGGGGACTGTATAGCAGAGTTGGAAGAGGAGCACAGATTGAGAGAACCCCACCCCCACCCCCTCCCAGCCCCTACCTCCCACATACAGCCTTGGCTGGCCTAGAACTCACTGTAGAACACAGGCTGGACTCTAATGTGTAGTGTTCTCCCCTCTCCTCCATGGCAGGCATCACTGATCAGTTACTTCATTTAGTATATTTCCTGTCAAACTCTTAAGTCTTTGCCCCTATATTCCAGAAAAAGATGCTGGAAGGGAAGCAAAATGGGAACTCCTCTAACACACATGGTCAGGATTCCTGTGGTCAGGGTCTATTAGCACTGAAAGCAAGAACTCTATCTTCTTCCTCTGTCATAAACACCAATGACCCCATGAGCAGTAGCGGGGGCCATAGGGCAGAGCCCACTCACACCTCCAACATAAGGTTGATCCACTGACAGTGCTTCAGGTGCTTAGCCAGGTTAGTAAACATTTTCAATAAAGGATCAAACTATCTCAATTCAAACATAGATGCCCACCCCCCAAGACAGCCATGCCCACCCTGCATGTCCTGCATGCCTTGACAGTGTGGATGGTTTGTAAGCCATAGGGCCTTCGGCATGCCCAGTGCTTGTTCAAAAAGCATTCCCTTTCCATTCTTGCATTTGGAGGCAAATGCGAAAGCCCGGTTCTATATGTTATTGCAACCACACTCTTTAGAACTTTGGGAAGGGAAACTGCATTTTTAAAAGGAAGAAAAATAGAAAACAATATTCAGAATGTAGAGAAAAATCTCTCGTGTACCATACAGATGCAACAGCTGCCAATTAAAGCTGATTGGCCTGCAGGCAGGAAAGAGGAAGTGGGACTTCTGACTGATAGGCAGCAGGATGATTGGCCTGCAGGCAGGAAAGAGGAAGTGGAACTTCTGGTAGGCAGCAGGATGATTGGCCTGCAGGCAGGAAAGAGGAAGTGGGACTTCTGATAGGCAGCAGGGATTCTGGGCTAGAGTGAGACCAGGGAGGATTCTGGGATAGAGTAACACCAAGGAGGATTTGGTGCTGGAAAACAGGAAGGAGGACAGGGATGGAACCTCAGCAGAGGTGACCTACCACATGTCATAACTTACATCAAAATAAATGGGATATTAATTTATGAGATGGTCAGGGAACAGACAAGTTTATGGTCTAGGTATTTATAAATATAATTTGAGTCTCGGGGTCATTATTTCAGGTAGCCTGGGACTAGGAATAAAAAACTCAGATTTTACACGGCAACACTGAATTTTGCATTGCTAAACTAAGATTAAAATAAACCATAAGGCCACATTTAAAGTAAGAGTCCTATACTAAAGATCAAGTTTAAAGAATAAGTTGTCTTCGATGACCCTTCTAATCTCCATGAAAATCACACATTTTTATGGTGATGGGCACCCAGTTAACTAATGTGGTAAGTTCTTGCTTTTGGTAGGCACACCAACTTAACAATTCCATTTCAAAAAGATTCTTCTAAAATCTAAAACACTCCATCTCTTGTTCAGATTTAGGTGTGCTACTGGAAAATCATCAAAGCTCTTCTAAAATTGAATGTTGATGTTTACAGAGTATTCAATCATAGATACATTATTTTTTTTTTTCAGAACTTAATTATCAATAAGAGTGCTTTGAAAGGCTCTCCAGCTCTTTTCCCAGACACAACCGTCCAGTCCTGTCGGTTGGCACCTTTCCCAAAGTCACCTCTTTCTATCGTCATTAATCCAAAGATTTGCAGATATCTTTGCTCCCAAAATTCAATGACCCCATCACCAAATTGCATTTGAATTTTTATAAGAACACAATATGGCTCTTGAATCTACAAGTTTAATGTACAAAGTGCAAAGAATTCGCAAGATAACAACAACTAAAAAGTAACAAATATCCAGTATGGCAGTTCTGTAATTCCAGCACTTAAGACACTGAGGCAGGAGGATCACAAGGAATTACACCAGTGAGTTATAATATAACCTGGGCTATACTATACTATACTGGGCAACAGATACCCATCTCAAAAATAAATATTAAAATGAGCTATGAAATATAAAATGGATGAGTACCATTCGTGTTAAGAAGAAAATTACGCCTTCTATTTCTGCTGAGGTACAATGCAACCTGATATTGCGAGATGAAAGATGTCTATGTGGCAGAACTCTAGATCTCTCAGGAGGAGGAACAACCTTGTAGCTGGATTTCTTTCAAGCTGAGCCCCACTGGGGCCTAGGGATCCATGGACTTGAACACTTGAGCCTCCTCAAGTCTTCAAGCAATGTTTATATAAAACATGAAGTAAAACTCACCTTTCATCAGTGCATATATATTTGAGACCACATGCATTATTAATCACAGAGTTGCATTCTCCATTGGTTTCTTTTTTTAAAATCCAGAAGTGATCCAACTACTGACTCAAGAAAACTGCATGGCTGTTCTTTATGGATCCCACAGTAGCTCAATAGATCGAGTAACAGTTATCTGGCAAGGCGCCAACACCAATGAAGAAATTCACACAATCACACTTACCCATCACTCTGTGCCAGTCTCCTGATTAAACACTGGAGATGTGACAGTGTGTACGGAATATCAAAGTCTGGAAATGCAGCAACAAAATATTGTAGTTTCTAACAAATCTTGGCTTTAAAGGCCACCTGGCAGGCCAGATTGGGAACGTAGACCAGGTAATAGAGGGCCTGCTGGCCATTCAAGAAGCCCAGAGTTTGAACCTCAGCATCATACCTATTATCCCAGGAATCAGGAGGTAGAGGTAGGAAGATCAAGAATTCAAGGCCATTCTGTGTTACACATCTAGCTTGAGTTCAAGCCCTAATACATGAAACCCTGTCTTCAAGAGGGGAGCTGGCACTGTGCTATAGATTGGATAATAAAACAAAACCATGGTTCTCAAATTTGTTTGCATCCTCACCATGCCACTCCAGGGGGGTGGGGGGGGTTACGGAAACAAAGGAGTAAAAACATCACACCCCACCAGGGACTGGTGAGATAGCTCAGCAGGTAAGAGCACTGACTGCTCTTCCAAAGGTCCTCACAACCACCCCATAATGAGATCGAATGCCCTCATCTGGTGCTGTCTGAAGACAGCTACAGTGAATTACACTGGAGCGAGCGGGGCCCGAGTTCAATTCCCAGCAGCCACACACATGATGGCTCAAGACCACCTGTACAGCTACAGTGTACTCATACACATAAAAAATAAATAAATAAAAAATAAATCTTTAAAAAACATCCCACCCAAGGACTGAGATTCATTTTTCTTGAATGTGGCTTGAGCTTTGGAATTTCTAATTTTCCTCAATTGAAAACTTTGAATGTGGATATTAAATGAATCTGTATTCATTGAGCTGCCGTAAAAACCTTCCCAAACGCTTGAATTTTGCACAAAAAGGGCTGAGGAAACATATGTCTCTACTAACGACCCTAGACAGGATGGCGGCCCGAGCCTAAAGATCAGCACCGTACTGTCAGGTGGAAAAAAAAACCCTAGAACTTCACCAAAGAGCTAGGTCTCTTCTACTAAAGCAATTTTAGTTCGAATATTTGCTAGTATGCTTTTAAAAACCTGTGATTCATGGGTGGTGGTGGCGCATGCCTTTAATCCCAGCACTTGGGAGGCAGAGGCAGGAGGATTTCTGAGATTGAGGCCAGCCTGGTCTACAGAGTGAGCTCCAGGACAACCAATGCTACACAGAGAAACCTTGTCTCAAAAAACAAAACAAAACAAAACAAAAAAAACAAAAAAACAAAAAAACCAAAAACACACACACAAAAAAAAACAACAACAAAAAAGAAAAGAAAAGAAAAGAAAAGAAAAGAAAAGAAAAGAAAAGAAAAGAAAAGCCTGTGATTCAGAGCCTGGCCGTGTGGGTATCACAATCATGGAGAGGCTGCAGGCGTTGGGTGCATTTGAGTTTGATCTGTACTGACCCTAAAAATACACTCCAAAGCACATCTCTTACTAATTCCTTAATGTACATTTGATTTGTCCTAATTTGCCTCTTTTTTCTAAGAGATGTAACAAAAAATGTTTCCATTAATATTTATTACCCAATCAGTCTATTCTGGTGCCATCTGTCATCTGGACAGTTATTATTCAAAGGAGAAATTGTAGTTGTTATTCATTATTTATATCTTACCAACTTGGTTCCCTCCTGGCAAGAATATGAAAAAAAAAAAAAAATGTGAGTGAAAATAGTTGGAATGGCAGATTGAAGCCAATTAGGAAAGTACTCAGACTTTGAAATGTGCTCATTTGGAAAATATTTACTGAGAACCTACTGTGTGCCAGAAAATGCGGATATAATTATCAGCAGGCCAAATAGAATGTCAGATTTACAGTCAAATTGGGACTTCACGCAATTACTCATGACCCAGTTAGAGGGCTGTTTTCGGAAAGCTGACCTGATCACCAGAGTGATCCTGAGCCAGGCTCCCCTTTCCCTTCAGAATACACAAGAACATAAGTGACTACAAGATGATGCTCCATCAAAGGTTGGGGCCACAGGCATCCTGATCAAATTCCTTCCCATTTCAACTTTACTTTTCTCCCCAACTTTAGTGTATGTGGTACACAACAAGTGACCACAAATGTGGTGGCTGAAGTCAACAGCAACTTGTCATCTCAGGCTGGAGATGTGAAATCCAAAACAAGATCCTTGGGGCTAAGATAAAAATGAGAGGAGTGCTGTGTTCCCTCCATGGTCCCAAGAGTGTCTTCTCTCTCACATATCTGGCCAGGTTGGTATTCCTTTCTGTAAATGGTTCCTCTGACTTCTGCCTCAGCCTGAATCTCCTCCTCCACGGGAGTCAAAACTCCCTCTGCCTCACACAAAGATTTGTGTAACTTCACTTAAGATGGATAACCACGATAATCCCTTCCCAAGAGAGCCTTAGTCACATCTACAAAGACCCCACTTTTCTACATAACCTGTTATTCATAGATTCTAGTACTGAGATTTGTTAAATGCCATTATCTAATTCACTACCACACCTGCAAAGAAAAAAAAAAAAACAAACCAAACCTGGGCATGAAAGGATAATTCGTGGAAAATCCAAGTTGACTAGCCAGGGTGTTTACGTTCTCCTCAAAATATAATTGAAAACTTCATCAACCTTTGAAAGACCCCAAATGTTTACTCCTGGGTTCCTTCATTCATAAAATATGTGGAGAATTAATTAAAGAGACCTGAAGAGCATCACACAATTCAAACTGACGTTAAACCCAAATTAAAACCTTCCTATCTCATCTTTTTCCCGTCAAGCACAGCTCACATTTCACTGCAGAACAGTGGCCATGCCTCTCACCCATCCACCTCTCTCACTACCCTACTGTCTTGATTGACAAGCACTGGGAGAGAAAGCCCAATAGCCAGGGCAAGAAGCCCACAAGTGCCAGTTCTCAGGTGTGCTATGACGCGGGAGAACACAGACACACACAAAACCTGGCGTGGTGGGATCCTATCGCTAGGTTCCTTCTAGTCTCCAGAACCGGAAGAGGGGTATGGCGTTCATTATCATCACAATAGCTTCCCACTGACCACAGAAAGTAAATCTTGGCTAGGCAGGCCGAGACCTGTCTCCTATGCATAATAGAATAGAATGGAGAGACTGAGGTTCCAGTCAAAACCTGGCAGGTGTGAGTGAGCGCATCAGTTAGCCTAGGATCCTAGCACGTGGAGGGGTGGCGGTGGATGCAGGAAGTCTGAGACCTGGATAGACCTATCTCCTCCTTGCCTCTCTGTCTTCAGAAATTATGATATTGTAGGCTTGGTCAGGCTTTCCTGGCCAAAAAAATGTTCAATAGATTACCATGTCAGCCTGATTCACAGGTAGCTGCTGTCATGGGAGAATCTGCAAACCCAGGTGACTCTTACTGAAACTCTCGTACAGGGTGGGTGCTACCTCATCTTCACATATGAAGCCCTCATTGGGCTGTGTGGGGAGCATGAGCCAGTAGACAGATTTGTATTCAGAACTACTTCTTAATAGTGTTAACTACTCAAAGGTTTTTCTCCAAACGGGAAATATCCTAACGTAGAAATTAGATTAAGAAAGGGTGACTCTGCTGTTGCTTTGTATCCGTGAATGTCTGCTTTGTTCCCATTCTAGACCTGTGCTACCATTCATTGGTCACTTTAGTCCTTAGCTTCTCCAGTAAAAACACAACTGTCACCTCAAATAGCAAGATTGCAATGGACTGAGTTTGAGGCCAGCCCGGTCTACAGAGTAAGTTCCAGAACAGCCAGGGCTACACAGAGAAACTGTGTTTCAGAAAAAAAAAAAAAAAGAAAAAGATTGCAGTGGAAAATCATTTCTACTTGCCAGGGCCATTTACATCCGTTACTTAAAAATAAATAAATAAAAAGCAAAATGAATGTACAAAATAATTTATTTTACTTCTGTGTTGGCTTAAAACACAATTAAAAAAAAAAAAAAAAACAAAACAGTAATGCAGAGGCAAACTCCAAATAAATAATCAGATTCCACTTGACATTAGTTAAGTATCCCTGCTGTAGGGCAAACACATTTGAGGCAGTTCAAAGACATTAAACATCAAAATCTACCTAGTTCTCAAAGATGAGGAATGTGTTAGGAAGGCCACTGTCTCCTCCTCCTTCCCTGGAGCCTGACGTAAGGAAGCAGAAGTGCTCAGTAGCCATGCGAAAAGCCAGCCCATCGTCTCCTTTCCGCTGCATCTCACCATATACGGTCCTTCCAGCCCAGTAAAAAAGCCACTGCGTGGTTCTTACCAAGTTCATTTTAACTTATCAGACTTCAATTTCACACTGTCGGGGATGGAGGAATGGCTCAGAAAGTGATGCCATGAAAGGGTGAGGAAAGCTGAGATCAGATCCCTATGATCCACATAAATAAATGCCAGGTGAGTGGACAGGCCCACCTGTAATCCCAGTGCTTAGAGACAGAACAGAGAACCCAGGAAGAGTGCTGGTAAGCCAGACAAGCCAAGTCAAGTGGGTTCTGGGTTCAAGTGAGTAATTCTGCTTCAATACATATTGTGAAGAGCAACAGAAGGCATCCAATATCAACCTCTGTGTTCAAGGTATACATACATATATACCCACATACATACATATGTCCACACATTTACATGTATACAAACACTGTACGCACATAAAAATAAAACAAAAACAGACCACACTGAAATTACACAATTACAGAACTTTTTTAAAAGGAAGAATTGTTGGTAATCTAGTACAT
>JADRCD010224594.1:4239-16561 GCA_019843815.1 Montemys delectorum | reverse complement strand
ATAACTGCAGCCTGTGTCAAGTTGACACACAAAACTAGCCAGTGCAATTGACCCCTTGTCAACTTGACACACAAACACATCACTATTAAGCCTCAACCCTTATGTTCTTATTCATCCCCAAGATCTAAAGTCTTTATATATTAAAAGTTCAATCAATTTAAAATGTCCAATATCTTTTAAAATTCAAAGTCTCTTAACTGTGGGCTCCACTAAAATACATTCTTCCTTCAAGAGGGAAAAATATCAGGGCACAGTCACAATCAAAAGCAAAACCAATGTCTGGGATCCAACTCACGATCTTCTGGGCTCCTCTAAGGGCTTTGGTCACTTCTCCAGCTCTGCCCTTTGTAACACACATCTTGTCTTCTGGGCTCCAGATGCCTGTACTCCACTGCTACTGCTGTCCTTGGTGGTCATTGCATGGTACTGGCATTCCCAAAACACTGCTGTAACTAGGCTTTACCAATAGCCTCTCTTCACGGTGCCAAGCCTCAGCTCCTTTGCATGACACCTTCAGTCCTGGGCCATCAATTGCAAACTGAGCTGCATCTTCACTTATGGCCTTCATGGCCTCTCACTGTGCCAAGCCTCAGCTGCTCTTCATGACCCCTTCGTGCTGTCAAAACCAGTACCACCTGGGTGACTCTTACACATTACCAAGTCCTGCTGCAGCACAAGGTACAACCTTGGCTATCTCTGGAACACAATCTTTTTGTGCTCTCAGAAAATACTTCCCAGAAGATGTCACCTCAGTGATGCTGGTCTCTTCTTAATCACTGCTAATTTCTTAGCTCCAGCTAACCAGCATCAATAGTCCCAGTAATGTAAAGTTTTCACTTTAGTAGTTCTGGTATCTTGTTAATCACAGCTGATACTTCAGCCCCAGCTAACCAGAACCACAGAATCTTAACAATCAAAACAACATGGCCCTGATAAGAGTCTTTAATCTTCCCTCTGAAATTTTACAAGCCAGGCCTCCATCTCTATACTGTTCTCAACATGATCTTCCAAGCTCCCACAGAACACCCCACAGAGTTCTTAACAATCAGTGGCTCTTCTAGCTCAAAGTTCCAAAGTCCTTCCACAGTCCTCCCCAAAACATGGTCAGGTTGTCACAGGAATACCCCACTATGCTGGTACCAATTTGTCTTAGTCAGGGTTTCTATTCCTGAACAAACATCATGAACATGAAGCAAGTTGGGGAGGAAAGGGTTTATTTGGCTTACTTTCACATTGCTGTTTATCACAAAGGAAGTCAGGACTGGAACTCAAGCAGGTCAGGAAGCAGGAGCTGATGCAGAGGCCATGGAGGGATGTTCCTTACTGGCTTGCTTATCCTGGCTTGCTCAGCCTGCTCTCTTATAGAACCCAAGACTTCAGCCCAGGGATGGCACCACCCACAAGGGGCCCTCCCCCCTTGATCACTAATTGAGAAAATGCCCCACAGCTGGGTCTCATGGAGGCACTTCCCCAACTGAAGCTCCCTTCTCTGTGATAACTCCAGCCTGTGTCAAGTTGACACACAAAACTAGCCAGTACAGTAAGCTCTGGGGTTTGTGAGATATTAAAGATGAAGCCTAAGGGAGCCAGAGACGGTGAGGCAAGAAGACAAGAAATCCAAAGGAGCCTGACTGTCTTGTGTCTTGGAGGACCTGCAGGGAAGAAGGTGTCACCAGGGATGGCCTAGATTTTGAGAAGTTTGCAATGTTTAGTATTGGGATATTGTTTTCATCTTCCACTTGTCTCAGGCGGTTCTGGCCAAAGGGACAGATTGGTCAGGAACACAGGGTGGGGGCAGGCAGGAGAAAAAGGCTGCAGTGGGCAGAAGTTGGCAAGGCTGGCAATGCCAGCGCTGAGACCAGATGATGTTGCCAGCAACCCTGGGCTGCTCGCCATCAGATCCAGAACAGCTTGAGCTGGGCCTGTGAATTTACTGTGGCTGCATACCAGACCCTCCTCAACAGGGAAGGGTCATCTGATGAGACGGCTCAGGCCATGCAGAGGCCAGCAAAGCAGGGAGAAGGCCAGGGTATGTGGCATGGGTCGGCAGGAGTAACCCTGACCTCCAGCTACCTATCCCCACCATACACCGTGGGTGGAAAGAGGAGTCTGTCAGGGGAATCATCTATGCACGAGTCCTTGCATCCGGCCTGAGGAGTCCTAGGGGAGGAGGAATGAGTGGACCAGGGCAAGTCTGGCCATGTTTAGTTCTCAAGTTGTTGGGTGCCACTGAATGAAGCCTTGTTAACTGGATATTCTGTTAACTTTTTGTTAATCATTTGATTTTTTGATTATCCAGTGATATAACAGGAAGTTGGCCAGGCCACTTTTCTGTCATTGTCCTTAAAATAGGTATAAAAATTTTTTTAGGTGATTGAGATCTTAGTGACCGAAGAGCATCTTTTAGAAAGTTAGCTCTGGTGAATAGGGACTGCATCTGTCAGATACAGTCTCCAGAGAGTAAGAGATGGCCCTGGTGGGGAGCAATTCTCTCGCCGAAATAAAATGGATCAGAATTAAAAGGTACATTATAGGCAAGCGGCTGAGAGTTCATCTCCACCTGCTTCTGCGTGCAAGCGTTATGAATCAATGCCCTTGGGAGCAAGATTAAAGGAACATAGACAAGCCTTGAACTCTCCTTCCGATGACTGTTTTCAGCTGCTTTTTAATGCTTTCTTTGTCGTCCCCACCCCCTACCCCCCCTACCCCCCCCATCCCCGGCAAGGTTGTCTCCTTTAAATTCATCTGCTCTGAGTCTAATAGAAAACTTAGCGCAGGCTTCCCAGCCACTTCCTGTACCTGCTTTGGTTTCCAGAGGTCAAGACTCAGCCCAGAATCCCCAGCTCTTTGCCTTACCTCTGGATTGCCCAGGAAGTACGGCTTTCTGCTCTATGGCTGAGAGTTCAAAAAAATCTCTCTAACTTCTGATTGTGATTATTTGCTTTCTAAAAGGAAGCAGATAATAAGATGCTGATGCATCCAGCCATGGGCCGTGTCCTGATGACTCCTCTGCTGGGTTGCACTGAGCTACACAGCTCTATAGTTATCAATACGGTGAACTACTTACAACGGACAAAACTTTGACTGAGCTTTTCCTCCCTCTTAAACCAGGTTATTCCTTTCACATTCCTACCTTATTTTAAACCCTGAAAAGGTTTAAAAACAAACAAAACTCTAGCACCCAACTGGATAGAATGGGTCACAGACACTTGCAAGCTGGTTTCTTCACAGAAACACCCTAACACCTCTCAGTCTAGAAGGCTCTACAGTATGGGATCATTCCTTGCCTCTCCGTCTTTAAAACAAAACAAAACAAAACCATGCACATTAGAGAAGACTGCTTCTTAGAGACCAACGGCTTTTGAATTGCTTAATTAGATCTCTTAGATGAGATTTTAGTTTTCAAGGGTTGTTAATGAGATTGACCAAGCAAGGCTCCAGTGTCTGAGTTTGGAGGGCCTGGGGAAGGAGGCCAAGAAATAAGGAAGGGAATCAAGGTGACATGCTTTATGGAAATCTGATGGAGACCACAGGCCTGCCCTTTGTTTCTCCCTCCCTACCCCCACCCCCACCGTCCCCGAAGCAGAACCACCTCCTGCAGTGCTGTGGTGAAGCTTCAGTGCCCCCTCAGGCAGTTGACCACCCCCCACCCCCGGCCCAGGACTTCAGCCCTAACCTTCCTGTGTGTAGCCCATTCTTGATGCCACCTACCAGCCATCGCTGTTTTCTCCAGATCTGGGTTTGGGGTTTTTGCTTGTATAAGAACCCCCAGACTCTTACTGTATCCTCTTGCTTCTCTGAGGTGCCCATGTCTTGCTAGATCTGCCCTCCCTGTTCTGTCTTGACAAGTCACTCAGCTCAGATCCATGTCCCCCACTGTCTTGCATGGCTCATCCACACAGCTCCCTGCCAGACACCTCCATGCCATCCTGCATGTCACATCAAGGTGGGTCTTTACTCTCGCCTACTACTCAGGCAACTCTCAAAGTAGCCTGTGTATGGCGGTCCTCAGTCTCTGGCCTTGCCTGGTCTTTGTGTCTTTTCTTCTAGGTGATTGAAGAAAAAAGACGCAGTGTCTCTTGGGGGTCCCCTAAGTGGGAACCATTACCATATATCTATGAAAAATTGTGGATTTGGTTTAAATTAGTTACTTAAGGTCATACAGTAAGAAACCAGAAGAGCTGGAGTTTCAACCCAGGCCCCGAGTCTAAATCACTTAACCACCATACTCTGCCACTTTGCACACTCCAAGAGTGTCCAATAACGGGACCGTCAGTACTGCCCAGTGATGGGCGGATAAACAGCATCTTGGGCTCCACTCCACGCTCATGTACACTCTCCGGAAGGGGATACCACCTCTTTGCGCCCTCCATTCCCACATGCGCTTTGAGTTTTCCTGGCTTGGTAACTATGTGACCCACCCAGCCCTAGTACAGTGGTTAAGCCATGGTCTCTGAAGTTAGATTTTTTTGAGGGACCAAATCCTGGTTGCCCATACATTATCTCTGTACATTTCTAGGCAGATCATTTAACCTCTTCACATCTCAGATTCCTTATTTGTAAAGTAGGAATAAATTTAGTGCCCATTCACTCCATGGAGTTGTTCCAGGGATTTAACAAGTTGGTATATGTCCTACCTGGGCACCTGGAGAAACTTTCCAAAAAACTGAGATAGAGTGATGATGACAGTGTAGCCTATAGCCTTAAAGCCTGGGCTTTGAGAGCCAAGAAAGAAGTGTCTCTTTGGGAGATAGTCAATCGTAAGAAATAATCCTGGGTGCCTCACAGAAAGCAGCTTGGGGAAGCCAGGGGAAGCCAGGACAAATCCAGGAAATGTCTGGTGGCCAGAAGAGCCTGGGGTAGTCGGAGCTGAGAGCCAAGAGTCTTCCTTGTGGGGCAGGGGTGGGACTCACAAACCAGTCCCCTGGTACCCTCCCTACCCCTGGCTGCCCTGCACTTTCTCAGACCCATATTGATTCCCCCATACCCAGATCAGCCTTGGGGCCAAAGCCAGGACTGCCTCCTCCTCTTGGCTTGGTGAGGCCCAAGCCCCTCACTGCTTCTCCATTGGCCCCATTTTGGGGCCAGTTCTTTGTGTGAGTGACAGAATTCCAACTAAAGCAGTTCTTTCTTTTCTCGGAGACCCCTAACCTTCCCAGTGAACATTTGCATTTCAAGAGGAGGGCGTGTACAAACATAACTCATCTATAATTGGCGGATGGAGGGGCACTTAGTTTTCTCTTCAGGAAGGACTTTCCCAGGCTCTGACTGCCTCCTCTGTGAAAGCTCCTCCCCTCCACTTTCTGCCCAACCTCCTCTCTCCCAGCACAAAGGAGATGGGTTGGGGCAGAGGAAGGTCCTGCCCAGGAAGAAGGCTAAAGAGGACAGTTTTCAGAAGTTTCTATTTCCTTGACCCATTAAGTTTCTAATGCTGGACCTGGAGGGGCTTTTTGTTTTGTTTTGTTTTTAAAAACAGAACAAAACAAAAACAAAAACAAAAAAACCAGTTTTATTGTTGATTTCCAAACAGCATCATTTCCCAGCCTCACAGAGTCATGTGGGGCTTCTTGATGAAATAAATGTAGCTTTGTAAAACCCTGCTACATTGTTCTTAGTTTTTCCATTCCCCCTCTGACTGACTTAAGCCCTTGGACCGGGAAAGGGCTGGGCCGGGGAACAAGCCCAGCTCTCCAATGCAGCTAAAAAAGCTACAGACAAGGACCTTAAAGAAGCACTATCCTGTTCCTAGTCAACGATCCTGTTCATGTGTCAAGCTTCGAGACCGTTCTGAAGTAGGAGTGGCACAGGAAAGGAAACTGAGGCTCAGGAAATAGGGATTTGAGAGCCAGTGAGGGCAAGCAGAGCACAGATACCCTGAACGTGACCTTCGTCTTCCCAGGACATTCTAGACCAGCGGCTCTTGCACTCTGTAGGTCATGGCCCCTTTAGGGGTCAAATGACCCTCTCATAAGGGTCACATACCAGATCTCTTACAAATCAGAAATTTACATTATGATTCATAACTAACAAAATTGCAGTTATGAAGTAGCAGTGAAAATAATTTCATGGTTGGGGGTCATCACAACACGAGGGACTGTATTAGAGGGTCACAACCTTAGGAAGGTTGAGAACCATTGCTCATGGGCTACAAGAGGAGGTTTTATAGTCTGATCTCAGAAATTCATGGGGGAGGGAGAGGTGTATAAATGGTAGGGTGGTGGCAGTGCTTGGTCTCTACATGAGCTCCCCACCCATGAGGTCTTACCCTCCTCCACCCATGAGGTCTCCTTCTGAGACCTACCCTCCAAGTGTCCTTCTGAGGCCTGGCTTCTTCCCCTGAATACCCAGTCCCTAAACTAGGACAACGTCTTGGCATGTGGGAATCATCAGGAGACCTCTACCCTGGGAGGAACAAGGCCCTGGCCCTTCAAGCAGTTTCTTTCCGCATAGCCCTGGATCCCTGGACTTTGCGGCCTGGTAGCAAAGCTTTCTTTACACCTAGGTCTGCTTTCTCCCATTCTAGGTGTGTGTGGCTGCTGCGGCGCCCTTCGTCCCAGGTACAAGAGGCTGGTGGACAATATCTTCCCTGAAGATCCTGAGGTGGGTCCCAGGAAGGGCTGCGTGGGCTGCTGACTGGGTACGGTCTTTGGGCATTGACCCTTCCTGTCCCTGGGAATGGTGAGAGGCTCTGTCATTTGGCCCTTCTGACATTTGACCCCTCTGAAGGCTGGATGTGCAGGAGGCTGTTAGGAATGCGCTGGGCTGGTGCTATACAGTTGACACTCCTTTCTCACTTCTGTCTCAGTCGCTCACCCTCCTGACGGAAACATTTTCCTGCCGTTTAGTGAAAACGTGCCCTATCTAGCATTTGGCTCTGGCTCTCCCTAGCATCTGTCAGGTGTCTGGCTGTGCATTGCTCAGGAGGCCTGGCTTCTTGGCTTCCAAGCTGTCACTCTGTGTCACACTGTGTTATGCATCAAGGTCTGACGATGTCAGAATTTGATGCATTTGCCTTGCTATTTGAGAATTACTGACCTCTTCTGGATGAGCAGCTGGAGGATCCCATTTCTATTATCCTCTGGAGAATTTCCTAGAAGCTATAGAATCGCCTTCTGTATGTCTTGGTGGTAATTATCCATATATATCTTAATTCTGAATTACTTTTTAAAAAAGATTTATTTATTTTATGTATATGAGTACACTGTCGCTGTCTTCAGACACACCAGAAGAGGGCATCGGATCCCATTACAGATGGTTGTGAGCCACCATGTGGTTGCTGGGAATTGAACTCAGGACCTCTGGAAGAGCAGTCAGTGCTCTTAACCACTGGGCCATCTCTCCAGCCCCCTCTAAATTACTTTTAATTACCCATGTATGTTTCTGCACCCACACATGTATATGCATGAATGCGTATACACACATATATACACACATGCATAAAAACCTATCGCTGTATTTGTGAGTTTGTGGTGTGTGTGTGTGTGTGTACCTGTGTGCAACTACGTTTGTCTGCGCATGTATGCGTGGAGGCCAGAAGTTGACTACTCTTGGAACCTTTCTCTGTCACTCACCACTATGGTTTTTGAAAGTTTCTCAAGGAACCTAGAGCTTGCTGTTGTGATTAGACTAGGGGCAGTAAGCTTGGTAACTGTGTAACCCACCCAGCCCTGGTACAGTCATTAAACCATAGACTCCAAAGCCACATTTGGAGGGGCCAGTTGAGTTGATATTTGTTCCAGACTTGAGCCTTCCCGTTAGAGCGGAGCCGTGGTGATTTTGAGCTGTGTGTCTCCTACAGGATGGTCTGGTGAAGACCAACATGGAGAAACTGACCTTCTATGCCCTCTCCGCTCCAGAAAAGCTGGATCGAATTGGTGCCTACCTCTCAGAGAGGCTTATCCGAGATGTGGGCCGCCATCGATATGGGTAAGTCACATAGGGAAGGACAAGATGGCTTATCAGAAACTGCATTATATTTTTAGGGTAAGACAGTATAATAACATTTCAAGAAAAAAAGTATTGGGTTGGTTATTCAATACACTGAGAAAAATGAGATTGAGACCACACAGGGCAGGGTTCACATGGCCCTCCTGAGGCAGGCAAACTTGGATTGCTCTGTGGAGATTGGGAAGGGGGCATGCTGGTCCCATAGGAGTAGCCATTTGGCATCCATTGAGTTGCCCTGTGTCCATACAGAAGAATTTATACAGCCAGTCATACCAGAATATGTAGTTATTCTCTCCCCTTACTGACTGGAAAAGTGAAGTGGAGCCATCTGCATTCTGAGAAGGCAAGGTTGGAGTAGTTGGTCCACTAAAAATTCAGAGAGGCCGAGAATCTGGCCCAGTTAGTAGAAGGTCCAGCATGCTAGAACCCTTTGGTTGATCTATAAAGCCCCATAAACCACCACGATGGAGCACACCTGTGATCCTGGCATCCTCAGCATTATACTAGCAAGGCTAGCCTGGGAAAGGCGAGGTCCCACCTCAAAAATGAGACAAACATTTGCTTTAAAATTTTAACTATCTTGCTGTCGAAAGAGAAACTATCAGAATTTTAAAACTGAACATCAAAGATAACTATCATCAACAAATAAGGCAAAAGTTCAAGGTCACATGTTAGTAATATTGAAGAAATAGTCTAGAGGAGTCAGGCGAGAGGCACCTGGGGAAAAGGTTACGAAGGGTCCACTCTGAGAGCCAGGGTCACCCATATGGCATTCACCAGACTTTCAGGCCACACCCAAACCACTGGACCATTCTATCACATTGACTTTTCTCTAAAAGTAAATATTCAAGTATTAACCAGGAAGTGGTGGTGAAAATGGAGGCATTTTCACACTTTCCTGGAAAAAGAACAAATTGGTTGAAATTTTCCAGGTCATGAAATATGTGTCTAGATCTTTAAAACCACATCTGCACCTCATCCCTTCTGCCCATCACTTCCCAGGAACCCCTTAGTGCTCTACCTTGTCTGCAGAGATTATTTTTTGCAGCATTTTCTAATCGTTGGTTTGGTTTTGCTTTTTTGAGACAGTCTCGGGTTGCCCAGCCTGGGCTGCCTTCAAACCTGTGAACCTGTGTGGCTGAGGATGGCCTTGAACTCTTGATCCTCTTGCCCCCACCTCACAGGTACTGGCACACAACGTGGGGCACCGTGCCTAGTGTGTAGTGCTTCTTATAACAATGAAACACTAGAAGTGTCTGGCAAGAGAAAAATCCAGTAAGTTATGATTTGTACCATTTGATAAGATGATATTATACAATAGAAGTGGTGTTTATAAGGATCCCTACCTAAATGATATTAAAAATACAAAAATTTAAACTATAATGGCCACATACAAAGTATTTAAGACCAACTTAAAAAAAAATAACAACAAATCTCAGGGGCTGGAAATAAAGTCCAAATGCCGATGTGTTCAGAGCTTCATTCTGTGACTGGCACAGTTGCTGGCAGGACGGGTTATTTGTGTGTTTCATTGCGTTGTCTCTGTACCCCAAACACTGACTATTGAGCACATGTTACTTCCACAATGCAAAAGTGGACCTCAGTGCCCATTGTGCTTGCTGCTGCTCTGCCATCATGACACAGTCCATACATAGGCTAAATAGTTCTCTAACTCTAATAGGCACAGGTAGTGTTGTAATGGGGCTAAGGGCTGAGTACAGGATGGCCCACCGCCATCGTTCCTAATCCTGTGGATCCTCCTGGACCAGAGTCTTTGCATTCTCCACTCTCCTCTGCTTTCTTCTTCATTTTCCCCTCTTTTATTGGGGGTGGTGGTGAGAAGGGGGGCAGGACCTCATGTATCCAAGGCTGGCTTCCAGTTCAGTACAGCTAAGAGTGAGCTTGAACTTGCAAACCCTCCTCTACTCTCACCTCTCCCATGCTGGGGTTGCAGGGATGCTCCACCATACAAGGAGTTTATGGTTCAGGAGACCAAACCCAGGGCTTCAGACGTGCTAGGCCGATGGAGCTACATCCCCAGCCCTGTCCCTGCCTTTCTCTTGGTTCTGCCTTTCAGTCTGTTAGATCAGGTGACAACAGGGACTTGTCTTTCCACGGTTTGGGGCTAATGCCGTTAGACATGTTCTTCAACTCAAAGACCAGATGCGCCTTTAGAGTCTCCTCCAGACACCTCAACTTCCAGGGTCTACCACCCCCCCATGTCCTCCACACTCGCCACACCTACTATAGAGCCAAAACAGGCAGACTGGCTGAACAGTCCTAACTTTGAGAAATCAAGGACCATCAGTAATGTTGGGGTGGGGGAGAAGGGCTAGGATCAAATAGAGGCTTTGTATGTGCTAGGGAATGCGCTTTACCCCAGATCTGGCAACTCTTACACCAGGCTGCCTCCGATGTGAAAACAAATGCAAATTGATCCCTTTCCATGATCGTTCTCTGTACAGTAAAATTAGGTTGCCACTCATTAAGAGGAGGAGCATGAATGCTTTGTGCACAGCGGTTATATAAAGAGCCTTGACGTACTGTAAAGCATATTCAGGCAAGTAAAAATGGCTTTATCCTTGACTGAACCAAAAGCTAATGTGCCAGCAATAGCATTAAACATTTAATACCAAATCTGCCCTCGTTCTCTGCAGTGATGTTTCTTGTGATTAAAAATGTCCATAGCCGACAGGGTCCCTTGGAATCCTCCCTCTGCCTGTGGAATGACGATTCAGAATTGGCATCATCCTGTTAAAAATAGCCCTTGCAGCATCTAGGTATTTAAAGCCCGAGGGAGGGCTTTGATCATAAACATTTGGATCATCTTCTCTCTCCTTGCCCTCCTATGTCTCCCTGCCCAACATGGCTGGTCTCTTCCTTGTCCTGGACGGAGGCCCAGGGAGAGCAACATTTTCACATCACATGGTGAGAGGATCTGTGCCTTCCTAGCCTGATGCCGGTGCCTCTGTGGGTCCTATCGATGTGAACCTTGAATATAGGTCCCCGTGGCAGAGCCACTCTCTCGTGACCACTGCCTTCCTACACTGCCGCTTGGCCACAGCCTTCTGGTGGCCCTGATTCTCGAGTGTTCATCCCCACAAGGATGTCAGCTGCGAGCAAGGAGAGGATGGGGGAATTTCAAGGCCTTGGCTGGAATGGGTGGTAATGTGCAGAGAACCCCAGCATTTCTATGCTTCTCTTCAGATCAGCCCAACAACTCTGAGCACTGGGCAGTGGGGGAGGGAATGATAGTGCTGAGACAGACATCAGTCCACAGGGAGCACTGAGCATGGACCACTGTGTGCAGGATATCATGTTAGACAGTATCAGGGGTCCCCCGTGCCTGGAGTTCTGCCCTAGCCCAGGGTTGAGCAGTAAGGATGGAGACGACAAGGGTGGACTGCTCCAACCTGAGGACCCTGGCCCAAGCTAACCCAGCATTGTTCCCTAGAAGAGCCTGAAGTTAGTGGGAGGGTAGATTGACTGCAGATACCTGCTAGATAGAGAGGGTCAGCTGTGGCCAAAACTTCTTCCTGTTCCTGGGCTCTTAAAAACTCAGAAAGTTCAGTTCAGGAATGGGCTGACCAAATATACCCAGAGAGTTCCGGCTGCCCTTTGAGGGATGATCCAGGTCCCTGGCTCCAGGTCCAGATTTCTGCTCCTACTTGGTGGGACTCCCAGACAACTCCTCTCACTCTTCCCCTGGCACTGCAAGCCTTTCCTGGTTTCTCTGGCTACTTCTGAACTGGAACAAGGTATCCAAGCAGAGCCAGGCAGTTCAGAGACTCCACAGAGGGACTTCTCACCTGGCTCCTTGGAACCAGGCACCCTGGGTATTTTGTTCTGTGGTTGTCATTCACGTGGCTGCGCCTGAGTTCCTCCATTTGTAATCTGCCAGTGTCCTCCCTCACTGCTCACAATTCCTGGTCTGCTCCAGCTCACTTGCATTCTGTCCTCTTCATCTTTGGGAAGCTTGTATGGTATGTTTGGGGCTGATATTTGCTGCTGCAGCAGCCTGTACTACCCCCAGGGCCCAGCTCCATCCTCACCCACTCTGCTGCAAGCACCCAGGCAGGCCAGTTTGGACTCTCAGACTCACTATTACCTTAGACCCCTTGCAGAACTTGGACCTGATCCCTGATGATGGTAGCCTTGTCATAAGAATTCTGTTGATGGTCAGCATCCCCAAAGTCCCCTGTTCTGTCTAAGAGCGAGGTCTAATGGGCAGGACACATAGGGAAGCTGGTGATAACACAGGGCAAACACTGAGCTCATCACCTGGATCTGAATTCAAGTTCGTAAGTAAAACCATGACACTCAGCACTGGAGTCAGAACTGGAGCACCAGGGGTGCATGCTCGGAGAACTAAGCA
>JADRCD010224593.1:28843-56217 GCA_019843815.1 Montemys delectorum | reverse complement strand
ACACACACACACACACACACACACACACACACAGCACACACACACACACACACACACACACACGCACACAAAATAAATATTTTTCTCAAAAGAAGTTGCTGTATAGATCCAAACTATGTCTAGAAATCTCTCAAAGACAAAGAATGTCTTTGAACATGGAACCATTCATGTGGTTGTGGTGTTTCATTATAGAATAAGTTCAAAAGCAAGGTTGGCACACTTAGGGTCACTTCCATGCAGCAGAGACCATATGGAATGCAAAGCCAAAGATACCATCTAGAAATCCTTCAAGGAGAATCCCAGCCAGGCTTGCTGCCACTCAAGCCATGGAGACTTTTGTATCTGAGAGTAGGGGGCAGGAGTCACCCCTTTCCTTCCACGGATAAAAGAATTGGATAGCAGCCCAAGAAAGATACTGAGAGACACTAACATCAAGAGAGAGCTGTAGGCTGGAATGTGGCTCAGTTGATAGACCATTTGCTTAACAAATACAAAGCCCTAGGTTCAGTTCCTCAGTACTATATAAACTGAACATTGTGGTTAATGACAGTAATCCCAGCATGAAGGAGGAAGGGAGGCAGGAGGATGAGCAGTTTCCTGGTTATCTTCAACTACATAGTGAGTATGAGACCAACCCAAGCTACCTGAGGCCCTGCCTCCCCTCAGAGAAGGGGAGGGAGAAAAGAGAGGAAGGAGAGGGAGAAGGAAAGAGAGGGAAGTGTGGGGGAGGGGGAACGATGACACAGACTCAAAGAGAGAAAGAAGGAAAGAGAAAGAGA
This sequence comes from Montemys delectorum, assembly GCA_019843815.1. Classification (NCBI taxonomy): domain Eukaryota; kingdom Metazoa; phylum Chordata; class Mammalia; order Rodentia; family Muridae; genus Montemys; species Montemys delectorum. The sequence goes on along the minus strand of JADRCD010224593.1, from coordinate 55,438 downwards.
AACTGCATGCCTATCTTCACGCATATTTGCAGTGACCGCAAGTATCATTCCTCTCGGATGGTTTCTCAATATTAGAAACACACTTGATGTGGGCTGTTTTGCAACTGCTGTCAATCTCCTATTATATTTAGCAGTGAAATCAAATGTACCCTCTGAAGAAGTTCATTATCGCATAAGGGAGCCAGATTCTGAAGCGCCGCGTCTGCTTCCTTACATCTTTCTCACACTGTGATTTCCATCCCTTACGATGCACCCCGAACAGAGCTGGCGCCAGAAACAGCCGTATTTCAGCTATTCTGTCTGTTTGCACTACTGCGCCGTGCTTGTGTTTGGTGAGGCCAAGCCTCAGAGCGTGGCTAAAAGCTTTCAGTAGAAACAGAGATACACTCATCTGGAAGAAGAGTCAAGTTCCGTAGGAGCGTGGCCTGGAGCATTTCCAGCTCAGTGGTTGGGAAAGAGCATGCCCACCCACTGCATACCCTGAGTGGACTTTGGCTCGGTAACTGGCCTCGTTACTTCACCACTGTGGGAATATGGGCTAAGAAATAATTTACATACAGGACCGATTAAGAGGAACAAAGAGGGAAGGTTGTTTGGGGGTATCTTTTGGTTTTGTTTTTTAATTAATTTTTAAATTAGCATACAAAGTGATGGGTTTCATTATAGCACCCTTACATAGATATCATAGATGTCATTATATCTTGTTACTAGCTGCTTCCCTTTCCTCATGTTGCTACCCCCCACCCCCCCAAGCTTGTTTCTTTCCTTCCCCCAGAGAGGCCCCTTCCTGCCTTCTTATATGTATTCCAACATCTTATCTCTCACCTCCCTTATAATCTCTTCCTCACCTCTCCTGCTGGCTTCATAACCTAAACACGCGCACACACACACACACACACACACACACACACACACACACTGGCACACACACACACACACTGGCACATGCGCACACACTGGCACATGCATACACACTGGCACATACACACACACCACAATTTTAATTCAAGGTTCTGCACATAAGGGAAAACATGTGGTATTTATCTTTCTGGAGTCAGGCTTATTTCGTTTAACCTAATAATCTCCAGTTGCATCCATTTTACTACAAATGTCACAATTTCATTTTCTTTATGGCTACATAAAATTCCATTGTGTGTGTACCACATTTTCTTTTTTAGATTTATTACACATGTTTGCCTGCACATACACACACACACACACACACACACACACACACACACACACATATATATATATATATACCATGAGAGGGTGTGGGATCCCCTGGAGCTGGAGTTATAAAGTTATAAATGGTTGTGAGCTATCGTGTGGGTGCAGGGAACTGAACCTGGGTCTCTTGCAGCCATAACAAGTTCTCTTAAGTGAGCCATCTACGCATCTCCCCAGAGCTGGCATCAGTGTCTCTTCATCCACCCATCTGTGGGTGGACATTAGGCTGGTTTGATCTTGGGCTATTATGGCACAGATGTGCAAGCATCACTGTGGCCTGTTGACAGAATCCTTCAGATCTAGATCCCCAGGAGATTATATTCCAGGTTTAGCTGGAACATATGTTACTTCTCTACTTTTAGGCTTTTGGGAAATCCATACACTCACTGACTTCTATAATACTGCACCAATTTAAATTCTCCCAGGCTCACCTGCCTTTGTGGCATGATTTTTGTTTTGTTTGTTTGTTTGTTTGTTTTATTTCTTTCTCTCTCTTTCTTTTTCTTTTTTTCTTTCTTTCTTTCTTTTTTTTTTCCAGACAGGGTTTCTCTGTGTAGTCTTGGCTGTCCTGGAACTCACTCTGTAGATCAGGCTGGCCTCAAACTCAGAAATCCACCTGTTTCTGCCTCCCAAGTGCTGGAATTAAAGGTATGCACCACCACTGCCCGGCATGGCCACATCTTAGAAATGGGAGATCTGAAAGCAGAACAACAACAATAACAAATATATATGCATACATATTAACTGATTTTGAAATTCATAGAGAACAGGAGGAAACGCAAAACGTAATACTCTAGAGCAGTGTTTCTCTACCTTCCTAATGCTGCAACCCTTTAGTACAGTTCCTCGTGTTGTGGTGACACCCAGCCATAAAATTACTTTCATTGCTACTTCCTAACTGTGGTTTTGTTACTATTATTAATCATGGTGTAAATATCTATATGCAGGATTTCTGATATTTGACCCCTGTGAAAGAGTCTTTAGATCCACAAAGGGGTCATAACCCATAGGTTGAGAAGCACGGATTTAGGGTTTCTATAGCTGTCCAGGAGATATGATGACAGAAAAACCTCCTTATAGTACTGAGAGTTACCCTGAGATAGCCACAGGAAGCTTGGGGCCTTCAAGGCAAATGTGGGCTCTGAGCTACAGAGAGACAAACTCTTGACAGTTTGACTTATGGAACAGCACCTTCTACAGACTTACGACTCTAAAGTCATGTATGATCTCATTTGGGAACATCAGAGACCCAGATCTGAAAGTGGTATTTCATGCATGATGTGACCTCGTCTTGATGGAATTTTATATGTGGGGATCCCATGTAGCTGAAAAATTACTGTAATCATGCAGATAGGAAAACAAAATTACTGTGTCTTCAACACAGGCTGCACCAAATTCTGACAAAAGACTGATGGTGAGTTAGCAATTACAACGATGAGGTTAAACATCTGATAACCTGGCTGGACATTGGTGGCACACGCCTTTAATCCCAGCACTTGGGAGGCAGAGGCAGGCGGATTTCTGAGCTCGAGGCCAGCCTGGTCTACAGAGTGAGTTCCAGGACAGCCAGGGCTATACAGAGAAACCCTGTCTCGAAAAACAAAACAAAACAAAAAAAGTAATAGATTTCTAGCCAGGCTCTTGGGAGGCAGAGGCAGGTAGATTTCTATGAGTTCAAAGCCAGTCTGACCTACAAAGTGAGTTCTAGGCCATCCAGGGATGCATAGCAAGACTCTGTCTCCAAAACAACAACAAAAAATTAATAGATTCCTGATATGTTAACAATGGTCAAGTAAAATTAAGACAACTATAGGAAGTCATAAGTTATCTAACAATAATATAACAAGAAATGCCTGGTACTCATGGGAAATTTTTAAATTCTATTAATACTAAAGCTTGAATGAATACATGGAAAGAGCTTATTGTTTTTAATTATGTGGAGTGGGGGTGTATGTGGGGGCTATATGTGGGGGTGGAATAGGGGTGTAGATGTGTGTGCAGATGTGGGGGTACAGATGTGGGGGTTGTGGGTGTGTGTGGGGAGGTGGGTGTATGGGTATGTGAGTGTGTGGATGTGGAGGGTGTGGATGTATGGGTGTGTGAATATGTGTGGGAAGTATGGGGTATGGATATGTGTTGGGGGTGAGGGGTAGGGTGTGGAAGAATATGGTATAGGACGAGGTGTGGGTGTGTGGATATGTGAATGTGTGGGGAGTGGGGGGGTGGGGGGATATGTGTGTGTGTGTGTGTGTGTGTGTGTGTGTGTGTGTGTATGAAAAAGTATAAATGTGGAGGGCTGAGGACAGCTTTCAGGAGTTGGCTCTACTTTACCAGCATAACAGTTTAACTCATAAGTTTTATAGTTCATGATTAAATCTATATAGTGTATTTAGAAGAAACTTTTAAATTTTATGTTGTTATTATTTTTTAACTGGTAATAGGTTTTGTTTGACATGTTCAAACATGTGTACTGCTACTATACTTTGCTTATATTATTCCTTGCCTTCCCCTTGTATTCCCTCCCCTAGATATACCCCTCTGCCTTCATATCACACATATATGTTCATATTTAAGTTTAGATTTACTCACTCTGGGGTTGACCTGGAAGCTGCATCACTGCTGGCTAGCTCTCACGATGCTAGGAGTTTCCATGCATACTCCCAGTGTAAAAACAACATCAACAGCCTTGCCAGGTAACAGCTGTGAACCCAGCAAGCTACAATAGCAGCTAGACTGGTGGGGTGCACCTGCTGGTACAAGAGTGGCTCAGCCTAATTCATAAGATGAAACCCACGTCTGGTACCAAAGCCCCATGTCTGGCTAAGTCATACGCTCCAGGGAAGAAACTAGCACTGTTATTCTGCTAAATGGCATAGTAATAAATTCTGTATTATATTCTTATTGTATTCTTATTATATTCTTAACGCACTTCTCAAGCTTCATCAGAGAAGCTTTTCTTTTTCTTTTTTTTTCAGAAGATGGCAATTAATACAGACAAACCCCACAAATAAGAGACTTCTGAGTGCTCAGCTCTAAGGAGACATCTACATCACACTCTTTCAGAGATCAGAAAAATTATAAGAGCCAGAAGGAGGAGACTGATGACTATAGCAAAACTCTACTTGCCAGATGTGACAGTGCGATTGCACACACAAACTCTCAGCAGCTATAACTGCTTGCACAAGACCTGCACAAGATCAAGCCAGCCAAACTCCCAGTTCCTTAAGCCCCACACCTATCTACCTAAGGAGCTGCTGCAGGAGAGACAAGTCCCTGAGAGGCTGCCCTGCTCCAGCAGGTAGCCCCACATACAGCTCCTGCAAGCAGAAGGAAATAGACTCAGTGAATGATGATTAAATAAAATTTCTTTGAGTCTCACTATGCGGCCCTGGAACTTGCTCTGTGGACCAGGCTAGCCTGGAGGTCACCGCAGTCTGTCTGTTTCTGCCTCCCAAATGCTGGGATTAAAGGTGTACACCACCACAAGTATTTAATATAGATTTTTACATCAAAAACTAGATTCCCCATGGGACAGAAAACATGGAGTATTTCTTTCTCTTTATCTTCCCCATCACCACCTCTTATTTAGGAGAAGAGGTTTAAAGATAACTTTGTTCCACTGATATAGTGCTAAATCCAAGCCACTTTTATTAAAACATGAGTAAACAGTAATTTAGAGAAATTGAATAATTTACTCAGCCTTGTACATCCAGCAAAAGCAAAGATTAGAAACAATAAAAAGAAAAAGAAAAGAAAAGAAAACTTGGGGCTGGCTCAGTGGTTAAGAGCAATGTCTGCCCTTCCACAGATTCCGAGTTCAATTCCCAGCAACCACATAGCGGCTCACAACCATCTGCAATGGGATCCTATGCCCTCTTCTGGTGTGTCTGATGACAGCTATAGTGTACTCATATACATTAGATAAATGAATAAAAGAAAGCTCAGCTTTATCTAAAATTATAAATATAAATTTAAGCAGGGAACTCCTCTGTAGAGAAAAAACATGCAGAAAAAAAAAAAACAAAGATGGAAATGTCCAGCAACACTTGACTGTCATAAAGCCACAATTCCAACACAGTACAGTAGAACTTACATATCCTCCCATGGAACACAAAAGCTAATAAATTAGCAAATAAAGACACAAACCTGTTCTGTTATAAATCAAACTTCAAAGCAAATGGAGAAATATGAACTATTGCATACGTGGTGCTTGGACGGGTATCAAGTCATGTGGGAAAACATAAAGCTTGCTTCTGACCTCATTTCTAACAGCAAAAATAAGATCCAGATGGATTCTATTTTTATAATAGCTGAATGGGGAGGACTTTTCTAAGCATTTCACAAAGAGCAGTGGCGGGGGCGGGGTAGGGGGATTATAAATTGAATTGCTTTCCAGCCAACAGTACTTGAGAGCTTGCTCCACTGGGGTACCTTTTTAGCATCTTATTTAATCTCGGACTTAATACAAGCAATGTATTTCATTGTCACAACTCCATCAGGTGAGTACTGTTGGTAGCCTGGGCAACTGACCTATCATGTCCTCCTCCTCAAGGTCTCCAAACCTCACCTCTCCCCAGGAAGTGATCATTTGGTCTGCCTCACTCACTACCTCAGCCAAGAGATGTTGCTGCTCTAGGTTCATCAGCCACACCAGCCCTCTCACAATCTCCACACCCAGCAGAAATGTCCTTCCACAGGGTGAAGCAGTTGCTGCCCATGGTTGCTGGGAAGCCTGATAACCCCATGCAGAAGTGAGGGAACATCAATTCCAGTAGAGTGGACATTGACTAGTAAGAGAGAGAAGACAGAGATATCAGCTCTCTTGTCCCCCTGCCCACTAACCTAGGGTTGCATGGCCTCTCTGCAGGACTCAAGTGTGGCTGAGTGGCCTACCTGCTGAGCAACTGGTTATGGTTTTTGTAGCCAGCAACGAGACAGTGTCCAGTTGTGGTGAAGCTGTCCCAGCATCCTGTCCGGTATTTTCCTGTCTCACTTTGCTTGGTACTCATTCTTGCTGGTTCTGGGATCTTGTCTCTCCCCTAAGACGTTAGCGCTTCATGGTTGTCCCAGGTGTCTGTTGATAGTGGAATCTAAAAGACAGCATCCATCTTTCTCACCCTAGAGCCCCGGGAGATAAGGAAACCTGCTGACCCCCAACTAGCTCTCCTTCGTGATGTTTGGCTTTGAACACAAACCATAAATCTTGTGACGTATTTATGAGATGAGCAAGACTGGAGCTTAACAGCAGACATGATCCTTGCTGCTGCATATGAAGCCAACTGCCCATCACCCACAAAGCTAGCCAACATTAGCAAGAGGCATTAATCAGGATTCCAAAATGGAAGTGCAAATCACATTAATGGTGGGAAAGTATCCATATCATGATGAGAGATTTTCCCATTGATATCTCCCATGAGATACCAAGGCAATCCTAATCAAGGTCCTAGTAATTCCCCAGAGATCCTCCTGTCTCTGCTACCCCAACATTGAGGCTTACAAGTACAGGCTGCCATGCCCTGTTTTAACATGGGTTTGGGGGCTCGAACTAAGGTCCTTGTGTTCACACAGCAGGCACCTTACCAACTACTGCCTCCCTAACCCTGCTCCCCTCCTCCCTTTTTTTCTTTTTTAACCACAGCTATATCAAGTTTCTTGCACATAAAATACCCAAAGCCCATCCTCCAGTCCCCCAAGAATAGCTTTTCCAAGAGTCAGTCTGGAGTAAGCACAGGTTACTGGGTATTTTGTTTTGTTTTGATTTCCACTTTTCAGACAGTCCCTCACAACTCAGATGCCCTGGTTAGAAGTCACTATTTAGCTTACAACTTTGCCATGTAGCCTATGCTAGCCTTGAGATTTTGGGGTTTCCTGCCTCTGCCTCAAAAATATTAGGATTGTGGACCACAGATTGAATCCATTGTTGGAATGTTTTTTGTTTTTTTTGTTTTGTTTTGTTTTGTTTCGTTTTGTTTTGTTTCGTTTTGTTTTTAATTTTATTTTTTACTTATTCACTTTACATCCCGCTCACTGCCCCCTCCCATTCGCCCCCTTCCATAGTCTTCCCTCTATCCCCCCTCTCTTCTTCTCCTCTGAGCAGATGGTGGATCCCCCTGAGTATCCCTCCACCCTGACACTTCAAGTCTCTATGACGCTAGGAGCTTCCTCTCCCACTGAAGCCAGACAAGGCAGCCCAGCTAGAAGTAGCTTTTGAGATAGCTCCAGCTCCAGGTGTTCAGGACTCACACCATTTTTTTTGATTGTTTATCTTTTGTGTGTGTGTGTGCGTGCGCGTGCGCGTGCGCGCGCACAACGTGTAGGTATCTGTTCTCTCCTATTACATGATTTCTGAAGATCAAACTCAGGTTGTAGGGTTTATTTGTTTCTCTGTCAGCAAACACACACCTCGATGGCTCACCACTGATATTTTAATCTGACTGTCCTTTGCCCTTTGACTTTGGTCACATCTTTGTGAACTTTGCTCTTTGCCCAGGATCTAAACCAGTAGCATGCTGATCAATCATTAAAACCCAGCTCTCAAAGCTGGGCACAATGGCTTATGCCAGTAAACTCAGCACTCAGGAGGCTGAAGCAGGAAAGTTGACTCAAGTTCAAAGTTGGCTTGGATTATATAGTGAGTTCTGGGCTAGCCTGAACTATAGAATAAGACCTGGTCTCAAAAACAAACAAACAAAAGACAGTTTTATTATATTGGGAAGCATGGTAGCATGCAGGTAGACATGGTGCTAGAGAAGGAGCTGAGAGTTCTACATCTTAATCCGTAGACAGCAGAGCGAGATTGGTCCAGACTTCTTGGACCTCAAAGCCTGCCTCTAGTAACGCACTTCCTCCAATAAGGCCACACCTCCTAATGGCGCCATTCTCTATGACTAACCATTCAAACGTATAAGTCTATGGGGGCCACTCCTATTCAAACCACCACAGTTAATAAACTTTATTTTTTATTGGGGGGGGATGTTTGTTTGGAAACAGGAACTCTCTCATTCTGTAGCCCAAGATTGTCCTAGAAATCACTTGGCAGCCTAAGTTGGCCTGGAGCCTAAAGACCTGAGACTCCCAGGTGATAGAATTATAGGTGAGAGACACCATGCCTTGCTTAACAAACGTAAATTATGTTTATTTATTCTGTATATATATATGACACATGAGTGTACAAGTGTGCAGACGCCATGGTACTCATGCGTGGATGTCAGAGGACAACTTCCAGGATTCAGTTCTGGAATTTGCTCTTGAGTTTCCAAGTTTGCCCAGCATTAGCTTTCACTCACTAAGGCATCTTGCTGGCCCCATACCTTGCATTTTTAATAACAACTATGTATTATATAATAACCAGCTAACAAAATCCCAGAAAACTTAGCAACTAGCCCTTGTAAGCTGGCACACTGCCAGATTCAACCTGCCAGACTTTCCAGTTTGGGCTGAACTTCCCACAAAGACTGCTCTTGGCTCTTGGCAGCTCAGGGATTCAAACACTCCATGCAGGGCTGCCCCAACCCTGATCTGTATGTCACTTAGCTTTTGCCCACTCTTTCCAGGTTTTCTGTTAGTCTCAGCCTGCATCTTCTCTTTCCTTCTTTCCTCAGCTAGAAAACAGGAGAAAGAACCAGCAAGATGGCTCAGGGTGCAAAGCCACATGCCAACAACAAACCTGAGTTCTCTCCCAGGGTGGAAGAAGAGAATCAATGTGAAGGAGTTTTTCTCTGATCTTCACATGCATGTTGTAGCTTGTGTGCACAAATGCCATTCACGTACATACATGCATACATACATACATGCATACATACATACATACATACATGCATGCATAAATACATACATGCATACATACATACACACACACACACACATACACACAATACAAAAGAAAAACTAAAGAAAAGTGGGGAATGGAACTGAGAATATAACTCAGTTGTTACACTGATTGCAGACCTGGCATGTACAAGACCCTGTGGTAATCAAACCCCAGCACCTCATAAACAGGTGTGACAGCACATGCCTGTAATCCCTATATCTAGGAGGTGAAACAGAAAGATCAGGAGTTCAAAACCATCCTTGACTATGTGTTGAGTTCAAGGCCAGTCTGAGTTAAAGACGCTGTCTCAAAAAAACATGTTTTTAGCATCGGTAGAATTCATAGTGATTGTTAGCATAAATCCCCAGCCTTCATCCTCCATGCCTCATTTATGAGCTCCAGCTCATCCTTCAGCATCTCTGAGGTCTAGGCTCCTAGTTAATAAAATGAGAACAGCAGCCTTCTGGGCGGTTGTGAAGATTAAATGAAATAATGTCTATAAAACAATGCAGCGTTGGGCATGGCTAAGTGTCCAATGAATGGTAGGTGTCATTATCTGCTTCGAAAGGCCACTTTTATGTGGTTGCATACACAATACAGCTTAAAAGACTTTAGAGTAATAGCAGGTCCTGATGCATCATCGCTCATTACCCAGCAAAGGTCCTTCCATCGAACCACTGCCAAACCCCATTATCCTGATATTCACACTCAAATATTAAAGTCAGAAGCAGCAACTGCAGCCACTGAGACATCCATCTGACTTTCAAACACTGATGAGCCCCAGGGGTACATCCACTTACTCATCTAGTCTTGCATATATGGCAAGTGCGCTTGACAAAATAGATACGGTATGGGCCCTTATGGAACAGATGACCTGGCTGGGGACTGGGACACAGAGCACAGTTGCATGAACATGTGATTTCACACTGTGACAAATGCTAGGTAGAGCAAGGTGAAGGTGGAATGAGAAATGATGCCAGGTAGATCTTACCTAGTCTAGGGTCAGAAGGAACATTTAAGGAGCTGCAGGTCTAGCTCAGTTGGTAGAGTGCTTGCCTAGCATGCACAAGACCCCCAGGTTTGACCCTCAGCATGAAAAACCTAGGCTTAGGAGAATACACCTGTAATCTTAACACTTGGATGGTGAAGGAAGGAAGAGCCAAAGTTCAAGGTCATCCTCAGCCCAAGCTACACAGACCCTGTGTACTGGCTAGTTTTATGTCAACTTGACACAAGCTAGAGTCATCAGAGGAGGGACCCTCAACTGAGAAAATGTCTCCATAAAACTGGGCTGTAGGCAAGCAGTAGGACATTTTCTTAACTAGTGATTGATGTGGGAGGACCCAGCCCATTGTGGGTGAGGCCATGTGGGCCTAGTGGTCATGGGTTCTATAAGAAAGCAAGCTGGGCAGGCCATGAGGAGCAAGCCAATAAGCAACATTCCTCCATGGCCTCTGTATCAGCTCCTGTCTCCAGCTTCCACCCCTGCTTGAGTTCCTGTCCTGACTTACTTCATTGATGAATTACAGCGTGGAAATATAGGTTAAAATAAACCCTTTCCTCCCCAACTTTTGGTCATAGTGTTTCATCCTAGTAATAATAACCCTAAAATACCCTGGAAAGGAAAGAAGGGAGGGAGAAAGGCAGGAGGGAAGGAGAGAGGTTGAGAGAAAGAAGGACAAAAGGGAGGGAGAGGAGCCAAGGAGGGAAAAGAAGGAAGAAAGGAAGGAAATAGTTAAGCTATGCACTAAATCATGAGCACCATTTATCTAACCAGAGAGCTGAGGAAAAACATTGCACACTAAAGAGTCAGCCTGGGCTAAGGTCTTAGAGCCCGGTATGCTCAAGGCTCTTGACAGGAGCCACACAGAGCCTCAGTACAAAAGAAAATCTGTTAGTCACTACTCTGCTTGTGTGTCGCCCTTGCAGGCCTACCTGTTTTAGTTTTCCAGCACAGATTTATTTATTTATTATATGTAAGTACACTGTAACTGTCTTCAGACACTTTTTCTTCTCTCTTTAGCCAGCCCAAAGATTTATTCATTTATTATATGTAAGAACACTGTAGCTGTCTTCAGACACCCCAGAAGAGGGCATCAGATCTCACTACAGATGGTTGTGAGCCACCATGTAGTTGCTGGGATTTGAACTCAGGACCTTCGGAAGAACAGTCTGTGCTCTTAACTGCTGAGCCATCTTGACAGCCCTCTCTCAGTACTTTCTAAAGGGGGCGGATGTTGTGCCTACAACGCTTATTGTTGACCACAAAAAGAGATCAAAGTCTATACACATGAACGAATATGATGTTTAAGGGTGAGTGGGAGGGACAACCCAAGAGGCTGCGTTCTACCCTCCCGAAGTTCAACCCCAGTCATAGGGAAAACTTGAAGATCAGAGGCTGGAAGCTGAGCAGAGGCTAACTACGGCCCAGTAACTGCCTGCAGTTGGGTCTTCCTAGGTGATTGTAGGTCCTGAGATAGCAGCTTCCTCAGGCCAGGGTCCCAGGCTCCCTGCAGGCAGGTAGGCCACCCACAGGACCCTAAACAACACAGTCTCCCGGAGTTCCTTAAGCCCTAAGATAAATTGCAATTTCTGCCATAGTTAATCTCTGGCTTGTTTGGCTTCTCCTGTGCCCTGTGTGTTCAAAAGTGAGTCAGAGTTAGCCAAGCAGTGGTAGCACATGCCTCTAACCCTGGTGCTCCAGAGACAGAGCAGACAGATCTCTGAATCTGTACACCTGCAGCGTGGTCTACAGAGATAGCAGAGGGCTACACAAAGAATTCCTGTCTCAGGGAAAAAAAATGATTCAGAGATTACTGGCAGTGGCTTTTTCTGGGGATATCTTGAGACTGGGACACTCAGGCCCCAGATTCATCCTACTGGATTTGAAGCTGTAGCCTTAAAAGTCTGTGGGAGAGCCAGGGAAATGTGTGTAGGGATCGGGGGAGGCTGTGTACCTCAGGGACCCAGTACTTGCCTGGCATGTCTCAGGCTGTGGGTGTGACACACACACACACACACACACACACAGAGGAGGGGAAAGTTAAATGAAGAACAATGTTTTAAAAATCCAATATAATTTGAATATGCATTAAAGTCTGAGAAACAATGCCTCATCTGTGTCCCTAGGTGACAGATGGCCTGTGTCAAGTTCCCTACTGTTTGAAATACCAAGTGCTATTTGTTTCCCAACTATCCCGAGTCAGTCAGTACACTTAGATAGTCACCCATTTTCCAATGGCAATCACGGATTTTTTTTTTTTAAGAAATTTCTTATCCTACAGTTTAACTTGCTTTCGTTGAGACATGTCTCTCTGTGTAGCCCATGCTGTAGACTCACTATATAATACAACAAAGCCTTGAACTCACACAGTAGCTCAGAGCGGCCATGAAATCCCTGTTTGCCTCCACTTCAGCAGTGCCAGGATCAGAGGCATGCATCACCCTGCCCCCGGCCAACTTAACATTCTTGACTTTACCTAGAATTAGCTCTCCTTTGGTTTCTGACCATCACGTGCTTCATACTTATTCCTTCAAACCTAAATCAGTCGGTGTTCCCAAAGAGACATTTGCTCAGGTCCTAAGGAATTTGTCAACAATGGATAGTTTCTGAAGGCATAATGACCATAAGTTAAGTCAGAGTCAAATGCTTAATGGCTCTGGGGTGTTCCTGTCAGCTCTCAGAACTGTTGCAACTCAGCACCTCCCAGCACCTTGGGTCTGAGTACACAACATACCCATTTTGAATGTGTATGCCGTCCCATCATGAAGTGCCCAGCACCACTACCTAATTCACCCCAGGGCAGTTTAGAAACTATTACATCTTACAAATTGTAGCATTTTCATGCTATATATAAAGTTATCTGCTCCTAGAGAAACATTGTTTAACGAGAAGAAATAGATTTAATATTTCTGCTCCTTACTTCCAAGCATGTGAGCATCAAGTTAGTTTATCAATTAGTGGATTGTATCGAGCTTTATAAACAAATGCATCCATGTCATTATTATTCAACCTTGCTTTAATCTTTAATAAATCATAACTTATATGAATATCACATACACAGAATTGTTTCAGATAAAATTCTTTGTGATTTATTCATAGTCATGTTTGGTCTGTATGCCTGTTTTCTACACTCCTCTACTGAGGAGCTTATAAAAAAGATTCTAGCTTGCTGGATGTGGTGTACATACCTTTAAATCCAGAACTCCGAGGCAGAAGCAGGCAGATCTCTGCGAGTTCCAAGCCAGCCTGATCTATGTACAATTATAGGTTAGCCAGGACTACATATTGAGACACTGTCTTTAAATATATATATACATATATGTGTGTGTGTGTGTGTGTGTGTGTGTGTGAGTGAGTGCGTGTGTGTGTATGTACATATATACATACACACACACACACATATGCACGCCCTTAATCCCAGCATTTGGGAGGCAGAGACAGGCAGATTTCTGAGTTCGAGGCCAGCCTGGTCTACAGAGTGAGTTCCAGAACAGCCAGGGCTATACAGAGAAACCCTGTCTCAAAAAGAAACAAATAAACAAACAAACAAAAAATCTGGCAAAAAGGGGTCACAAGAAGGAAAAGTTTAAGAAACCTTGCTGCCCTCAAAGAAGAGTTAGGATGACTCACTGACTTTGGCTGTCTTTGTCTCTCCCGTGAGTTTTAGTGAAACAGAAACTATGCACTGCTGTGAAAGCATTAGCATGGAAATTTGTCCCTACAATTCCCTGCCCCACTTAGTGGCTAAGAGTTTCTTTTATCTTATTGAACACAACAAGAAAATGCCTCCAAAAGGTTTTCTGACTTCTGCAATATGAATTATTTTATTTATTTATTTATTCTAAGTGTGTATGTGAGGTTTTTTGCCTACATGTAAGTACAGCATGTTGTGCAGTGCCAGTGAAGGCCAGAAGAGGGCATTGGATCCCCTGGAGCTAGATTTACAGATGCCTGTGATCAGCTGTGTAGGTGCTGGAAATCCAACCCTGGTCCTTAGTAGAGGCAGCAAGTGCTCTAAACCACTGAGTCACCTTCCAGCCCCCAGCAATGTAAACTTTTAAAGTTACAGTTTTCCTCCGAAATATTTTTCTAATTAATTTATGCCATATGAATTTTATATGGTTTTTTTTTGTTGTTGTTTTAGATTTGGGGTTTTGTTGTTTTGGGTTTTTTGTTTTTGTTTTTGTTTTGTTTTGTTTTTTTGTGGTTTTTTTTGTTTTTTGTTTTTTTTTTTGAGACAGGGTTTCTTTGTGTAGCCCTGGCTGTCCAGGAACTCACTCTGTAGACCAGGTTGGCCTCCAACTCACACAGCTCTGCCTGCTTCTGCTTCCTGAGTGCTGGGATTAAAGGCATGCGTCATCACTACCCTGCTTCACATGGTTTTCTTTCCTTTCAAAATTTTTATTACATTGGTGTGTGTGTGTTTGTGTGTGCATGTGTGTGTGTGCGCTCACATAGCATGCATATGGATATTGTATTGGAGGACAACTTCTGGGTAGTTAGTTCTCATTTTCCACCATATGAGTCCTGCATGTGAAAGAGCTTGTCAAGTTGAGTTGTAAGCACCTACCTGCTGAGCCATTTTCCTGCTCCTCATTCTATACTCTCTAAGGAACATCACCAGCGCGGCTATCCTCAACCCTGACATTGCCAACTTAGCTATCCTTAACCCTGATATTTCCCTTGAGAGAGCCATTCATCCCTTTTGTGAATTGGAAGAAAAAAGTATTTGGAAGGAGTTTCAATACAGACATATTTCAGTTTCAGTATAGGCATATGGTCTTCTCATTAGCACCAGTGTTGGTATTTTTGCATTTCTTCATTGGTGTGTTCATGGGAGGATACCTGGTAATATCCAGGGCTTTGTTGATCTGAAGCATGGAGTCACATGTTTACTGTACCCGGCCATACACAAAATGCCCTGTCTCTCTCCTTATGATGAATCTTGACTGTAGTCATCAGAAGCCACCTCATGTTCCCATGTAGTTAGAAAGTTCTGTAGTAGAGTAGGAAGGAGTCTTGGATCCTGGCTCATCTTTACATTTTCTTTGGAGAGGTCACATCCCTTTGATCAGTTAGGAACCAGCTTGAATGAGCTGCTTCCTGCCCCCATTCTTTGGTCTGCTTGCCTAGAAGGAAAGCATTGTAGCCTGCTTTGTTGAGTGTCACAGAGAGCTTAGTGGAGCAGATGTGACTCTTGGGGAAAACCTATGATCTCCGTTTCTGCCTGGGCTTCCTAAGTACGTTTAGTGTTGAAGTAATGGACCAGGAAACCTAACATTTATTTATTTAGATTTAGGAGGGGTGTGTTTTTTAAGACAGGGTCTCACTGTGTAGCCCTGGCTAGCCTGAAACTCTTTTGTAGCCCAGGCTAGCTTTGAGTTTACAGAGATTTGCTTGCTTCCAATCCCTGAGTGCTGGAATTAAAGGTGTATACTACCATGCCTAATGATTTATTTATTTTTATCATTGGTGTATATGTATTTACCCTCATGTGTATATTCACACCACATGTGTGCAGTGCCCATGGAGACCAGAAGAGGGCATCAGATACACTGGACCTAGAGTTACAGAGAGTTGTAGCTGTCTGTGGGAGCTGGGAACAAAACCTAGGTCCTCTGCTAGAGCAATAAGTGTTCTTAGCTGTTAAGCCAACTCTCCAGCCCCATAATGTGTTTCTTAAAAGGACTCCTAATGCTCTGCTGAGCAGGATGAGTGTCTCCACCCTTGGTGCCCATTGTACAGCCTTTTATCCTCAGTCAGTTGCTGACTGATTCATTTATTTCTCTGTGTTTTACATCCAGCATGGCTTAGGTACCAGTTCAGTTATTGTTATTATATTCATGGGAATGAATTAACTCCAATTTTTCCAAAGAGGCCACTTTACCAGATTTTCTCTATATTGATCAAGAATGGACAAAGCTGACCTCCGTAACACTGAAGGCTCAGGGCTTGCTTTTGTTCTATTTGTGTTTTCTGGGTCTTAGTCTTGGGTAACTGATTAGTTTGGTTTTGGTTTTAGATAAATGTATCTATTTTTATGTGCATGGGTGATTTTGCCTGCATATATGGCCGTCGCCATGTGCATGCCTGCTACCTGCAAGAACCAGATGAGAGAATCTGATTCCCAGGCCGTGGTCACAGATGTTTGTGAGCCACCATATGGGTGCTGGGGATCAAACCTAGGTCCTCTGGAAGAGCAGCCAGGGCCCTTGACCACTGAGCCTTTTGGTTTTGTTTTTTTCAGTTCTCCTCTTCTTGACTTTCAAGTATTTGTAGGACAGAGTTATCAACAACTTAGACACAGCAGTGCAGATACAAGCTGTAGTACAGTGCCCACGTGGAGATCAAAAGACAGCCTGCAGAAGTCGGTGCCGACCTTGCTGAGGCAGGATCTTCCTTGTATCTATCACTGCACTGTGTACTCCGGGCTAGCTGGCCTGTAAACTTCCTGCAACCCTCTTGCCTCCTCCTGACACCTCACCACAGGAGTGCTGGGATTCCAGATGTGCACACCTCACCACAGGAGTGCTGGGATTCCAGATGTGCACACCTCACCACAGGAGTGCTGGGATTCCAGATGCATCCAGTTTTCAGTGGGTCCCAGGAATAGAACTCATGACATAAGGTTCATGTGAAAAACCCTCTTACCAACTGAGCCATCTCTTCAGACTCATTAGAATTATTTTAACACATGACTTGCCACAGGAATCCAAAATAATTATAACATTACTAGAACATGAAAACACTAATATCCACAACCTCCATTCATCCAGCTCCTGCCCGAGGCCCACCACTGGGCCAAGTGGTGACACCTTGAAGATGCCTTTCAGGTAAGTGCCATCCTCCTAATAAGAACTGGAGGACAGTGGGGAGGATGCCACCTACCTCCCACCACATTCTGGTAAATGGCAGAGCAGGAGCTGAATCCACGTGGTGTGATCTCTGCCCCTCATCTGGTGCCCTCTGGAATACATAAGAGCTGGTGCGACATTAGCAAGGATAATGGGTAGGCAAGTGCTTGGAAAACTCCGCAGAGAACGAGGCTTGGTGGAGATTATGAAGACTTGCTGAGAGCTTTGGCAAAGGCGCTGGGATAATAGCCCAGGGAGGGGGCACAAATTGATCTGGCTGGAGTTTAGGGAAATTGCTCTTAGGTAAAAAGTCTAACTTCAGCATCTCTGAAACAGGCCGCTTTCCTGGTAGGCAGTCCCCACCTCCAAGGATAAAACAGAGCTAGCAGCAACTGGGCTTGGACTTGCTCTTTCCTCTGGTGACAAATGAGAGGATGAAGGACGAGGGACGGTCTTAGCCACTTGCTATTGGATCATAGATATTGATTGATTCCGGCCCCTACTGAGGAAAAGCAGTAACTTACAACACATGCTGAACATTGTCCATTTTGAATGCATTTAAAAGCCAGAATTGGCCCGAATGCTAATTCTCTGAAGCAGAGCTCAGCAGAGCGCCCAGATTAGTACATATGTTCTGAATGTTTTGGAGCACTCCAGAGGCAAGAAGGGCCTTTGTTCCCTCATTTGCCCAACAAAAACTTATTCAATGATTTCTATATGTCAGGCATTGTGCAATATGCCAGAGAAGACAGGGGCCTATTATCAAAAAATGCAGACTACTGCAGGCAAGCAGAGCTCTGGGCAGCTTTTTGAATCTTATGATACAATGTGGGTGTGCACAGTGATGGAGAAGCAGAGGAAAAGTAGAGAGGAGGGAGCTGGACCTTCAGAGACTCCTCCCAAGAGGAAGTGTTGGCTGAGCTGCCTGCTGATGATCAGAGACTGTAAACTCAACTCCTCTCATGTGTACTATTCTCCCCCTCTCCGACGCACACAAACACACATACAAATAAAAACACAAAAACAAAACACATACAAACATCCACAAATACACACATAGATGGTGTTTTAAGCAGTCTAAAATATTGTTGGTTGTTTTAATAATTTCTTAAGCCCTCATAAAATACAAAATAATATGTTAATATTTAATATCAATATTACTTAGAACAAAGAAAATATAAAGAATAGTTCTGTTTAAGTTATCAACAGAGGTTACACAGGGGGTGGAGAAATGTCTCAGTCCTTAAGAGCACTTACTGCTCTTGTAAAAGATCTGCTTTTGGTTCCCAGTATTCAAATGACAGCTCACAACCGTCTGCAACACCAGTTCCAAGGGATCTGACACCTTTTTCTGACCTCCACAGGCTCCTTCAAGCATGTGGTACACATACATACACTCAAGCATACCTACCTATGAACAAAATAGATACTTAAAAGACATAGATTATATCAGAGAATACAAGACATGTTCAAAATCATTGTGATGGTTTATCTTTGTTGCAAATTGAGCTAGATTCAGAGTCACCTAGGAGATACATCTCTTGGTGTGTCTGTGAGGGCATTTCCAGAGACTTTTAAGTGAAGAGGGAAGACCTGCTCTAACCATGGGTGACACCATTTCATGAACTTGAAGCCCAGAATGAGTACAGAGAGGGAAACATGGATAAGCACCAGAATTTTCTCTCTCTCTCTGCTTTTCTGCTCCATTAAGATGTGAGCAAGCATCTATGCCTTCCTGCTACAACAGCCAGGACAGGATGCTGCTGTAAGCCAAAGAACAAAACTGACAGTCCAGTAGTAGGCCTAAGTGCATATGGTAAATTTGGTAGATTGTTAAGATAGGGAACTGCTGCCCTTTCCGCTCAGCCGTTCTCCTGTATAGGAGGCAGCCATGGCGCCCAGCCGGAATGGCATGATCCTGAAGCCCCATTTCCACAAGGATTGGCAGCAACGAGTGGACTCGTGGTTCAACCAGCCGGCACGCAAGATCCGCAGATGCAAGCGCGCCGAATTGCCCCTCGTCCCGCGTCCGGTCCCATCAGCCCATCGTGAGGTGTCCTACAGTTAGATACCACACCAAGGTCTGGGCTGGCAGGGGCTTCAGCCTGGGGGAACTCAGGGTGGCTGGTATCCACAAGAAAATGGCTCGCACCATCGGCATCCCTGTGGACCCAAGAAGGCAAAACAAATCCACTGAATCACTGCAGGCCAACGTGCAGCGCCTGAAGGAGTACCGCTCCAAGCTCATACTGTTCCCCAGGAAGCCTTCTGCTCCAAAGAAGGGAGACAGTTCTGCTGAAGAACTTAAATTGGCCACCCAGCTGACAGGACCTGTGATGCCCATCCGGAATGTGTACAAAAAGGAGAAGGCCCGAGTCATCACAGAGGAAGAGAAGAACTTCAAGGCCTTTGCCAGTCTCCTCATGGCCCATGCCAATGCCCGGCTATTTGGCATCCGAGCAAAAAGGGCCAAGGTAGCTGCAGAGCAAGACGTTGAAAAGAAAAAGTAATGCGCATTTGGAGAGCTGCAAAAAATTTTCCATAAAGCAAAAAAAAAAAAAAAAAAAAAAAAAAAGAAAGAAAGAAAGAAAGAAAGAAAAAGAAAAAGAAAAAATAGGGAACTGCAAAATAAATAAATAAAAATAAATAAAAAAAATAAAAAGATAGGGTACTGTTACATACTCTTGGCTGGCTTAGTCTGAGGCCAGCCTAGCTTCAAACTCCAAGATCTGCCTACCTCTGCTTACCAAGAGCTGGGATTAAAGGTGTGTGCCACTACACCCAGCCTGAAAAGGTCTTTTTAAATTTTTTAAAGATTTATTTATTTTATTTATATGAGTACACTGTAGTTATCTTCAGATACACTCAAAGAGGCATCAGATCCCATTACAGATATTTGTGAACCACCATGTGGTGGCTGGGAACTGAACTCAAGACCTCTGGAAGAGCAGTCAGTGCTCTTAACCACTGAGCCATCTCTCCAGCCCGAAAAGGCCTTTTCAAACAGGAAAGAAATATAATCTAGGATATAGTTGGCTGACCGGTGATAAGACAAACCGGGCTCCTGTCCTGTCTGGTATCTCAGAGATGTGACCTCAAGAGATTACAGTCACTTGACCTCTCCATCCCAAGTGTCCCTGCTGTATACTAAGGGTCTGCCTGGAGCAAAGTAAATTTACATAGTGGTATCCATGCATAGGTTCAGTATGTAGTACTTGACAGGGTTCCAGTAGTGTTATTTGTCTCTATGTAGTTCCATCAAAGGAAAGAAGGAACAGGAAAGCTGTGGTATTTCTGAGAGATGTTCAGGCAGCCTTTGCATCCAGAGAGTCTAGGGGTAATTATGGCCCTGAGTGACAGATATGGCCCACAGACAGTACTTTCTTGCCTGGATAATCAGACAAAACACAGGAAACTGTGGCTTGGCAGTGGTTCTTAGATAAAAAGGAGGCTTGCAGAGCAAACCACCAGGCAAGTGTCAGGGAGAGCCCAAAGGACGTGGGCTGAGGCGGGAGAAGAAACAGCAAAGCTGTGGATAAGGGGTTCCGTGATTGATGATGTCTGTAGGTGACAAATCATTGCTGTGGTCAGAGCAAGGGAGGCTTTTAATTTCGGAGACATAGGGATCGCCCATGCCAGCTTGTCCATGTGCTTTGCTCCATCCTTGGCAGGAGATGCTGGCTCTGTGTATGCCTGTCTCCCTTTCCCTAATCCCAGGATCAAGACAGTCCAGCTTTCAGGATGTAACAGCCTTCCTCCCAAACCTGTGCAAACCTTAAAAAATGGGTTCTGAAACTCTTGTGTACTTGTGTGAATGCCTAACTCAGGTATAGGCACAGGCTCACTGAGCTCAAAGTCAGCCTTCTGGGGACAGGTCCAGATTGTTCCAGAATGTTCCTTCAGCAAGCTGTCTAGGATCACTGTGGCCCTCTTAACTGCTGCTCAGGTGGATTACTACTTAAGATTGAGTGGGGCCAGAAAAATCTTTGGCCCCCTCGGCCCCATCCATCAGCCCTTTCCTCTGGAGGCTCTGGGTTCTGTCCCCCATACCCCACTATTTATCCTCCAGGCCCTGGAATCACCCAAGCAGAGAGGAGTGTTCTCCCCCTGGGGAAGGATTGCATCACAGACTGGGAACGTACTGTGAAGTGTTTGTTCTACTTGAGTTTAGGAAATATGGGTGGCTGCCACCCTGTGTTCTTGGCCCCTCTCTTCCATCTGAGCCTAGGTTTCCTGACCCACTTGGCGCTGGATGTGTCTTCAGAGCAGCCACTAGGGGGAGCCGTCCCAGAAGCTGGTAGAAATGGAGTGCTAGAGGTGTTAGTTGTGGTAGGGTCTTGACATGGTCTTAGGTTAGCGCCTAAGTGATAGTGAGTATGCTAAATAGAGCAGCATTTGGAGAATAGTGTGGAGAGGGAAAAACAGCTGAAGCAAATGGGCAAAGGAACATCCTCACATTTCCACATGACCTGGCTGGGTTTTCCCTGGTGATCTTCTTGTACATACATGTGTCCTATAGTCACAGAGTTAAAGTTGGTCCAGATTTTCCCAGCCATGAGAACCTAGATGTGCCTCACCAAATGAAGGCTTAGGAAAACATTTATTGGCTCCTTTCCATTTCATTCAGCTAAATAGCACCACACTGAAAGTAGAGCTGGAGAGATGACTAACTGGTTAAATGCTTGCTGCTTTTCTAGAGGGCCTAAGTTTAGTCCCCAGCACCCATGTGAGGCAGCTTACAGCTGCCTATAACCAGCTCCAGGGATCTAATGCCCTCTGCTGGCCTCTACGGGCACCTCTACACATGGTGTGGCCAACTGACACACACACACACACACACCTAAAAAAAAAATCTTAAAAAAAAATAAATCTCACAGTTATATAAAGAGTTTGTTAGTCCATTTTTTAGATTAAAAATAGAGGCCAGCAAGATGTCGCAGTGGGTAAAACACTTGCCACCAAGCCTAACCACCTAGCCCCTCCAAGTCCTTCCAGACCACTGAGAAGCTCTGAGTGAGGGGTCTCCAGTCCTCCAATAAAGAGACTATGAAGCAGTCCCCTCTCCCTGACTCAGCTGTGAGGCTCAGAGTTGCCTCTTGATGCTTTTATTCTTCTTTTGAAAGCCAAGATTTCTCTCAAAAAGCCTGGGTCCTTCCATTTACCCAGCATCTTCCTCCCTTCCACCCCCAACCCCAACCCCAGGAATTACATGACTCATAATGACTAAAACTTAGACAACATAACTGTGGCCATAGAAGGTGGAATTAGTGAGTGTTGTTCTGTTCTCACTATTGTTAATTATCCATGTAAGATTCAATTGCTGCTAAGTAAACAGAACTCAAAATACCTGAAGCCAACAGAAGTGTTTATTGAGTCATGTAACTGAAAACTTCAATGATGTATCTGCAGGTGCAGAGAGATCCAGGTGTTAACTGACGCCTGGAGCCTGCCTCTGCCTCCAAAGTGCTGGGATTAAAGGCCTGAGCCACCACACCCAACCCTTAGGAGCCATTTTTTTTACCATACCAAAAGTAATATAAAAAACACCAAATAGCCAGGTATGACTTAATCCCAGCACTCAGAAGACAAGAAGGATACCTGTGTTCAAAGCCAGCCTGGTCTATGTAGTGAGTTCCAGGACAACCAAGGCTACACAGAAAAAAAAAAAAAGCAAAAAACCCAAACCCCTAAAAACAAAAACAAACCAACTACAAAACAAAGCAAAAAAGTATATTAAATATATAGCACTGAGACATGTAAGATATTTTTAAAGATTTATTTATTTATTAATGTATATGTAGCTGTCTTCAGACACACCAGAAGAGGGCATCAGATCCCATTGCAGATGGTTGTGAGTCACCATGTGGTTGCTGGGATTTGAACTCAGGACCTTCAGAAGAGCAGTCAGTGCTCTTAACCACTGAGCCATCTCTCCAGCCCCAGAGACATGTAAGTTTTTTTTTAATTCTTTTTTTTTAAGATTTATTTATTATTATATGTAAGTACACTGTAACTGTCTTCAGACACTACAGAAGAGGGCGTCACACTGGCTAGACAAGAGTTTATAAGACGTCAAAGCCCGCCCCCAGCAAAACACTTCCTCTAACAAGGTCACACCTACTCCAACAAGGCCACACCTTTTAATAGTGCCACTCCTTATAGTTCAAGTAGTCAAACATATGAGTCTATGGGTTCCATACTTATTCAAACCACCGCATCTGCCATTGTTATCTCTTATCCTCTTCTCCCTCCCTCCCACTTTACCCCAACAAGCTACTCTTGTACGACTACATTCTTTTGTGTACGTGTGTGTGACCTACTGCATTTATTGGGGTTGCGTGTATGAACATGAGTTGGGGCTATTTACTTGTGCAGGGGCAGCTACACCACTGAGAAATGCAACCCTTTCTCTCCCCACCCCCACCCCCAAGCTGGTTTTCTCTAAAGGCTTTTGCCTCCTGTGTGGTCCACAGGATGAGCCAGTGGTACTGATTCTGCTGAAACCTGGGAAGCACCTGGCTGGCTCTGTAATTCTCACAGGTGCATGTGTATTTAACAGCAGCATCTTTATCTCCGCACCCGGCCTTGGCACCCTGCTCTGCGGTAACTGAACCACTGAACAAAGAGCACAGCTTGCGGGCTCCAATCAGCTTCCTCTGCAAACAGTGGCTCTGTGGGGGCCTTATCTTTCCGTTCTCGCTCCTAAAATGAATATTTCTGCTATAATGAAAATGGAACAACCTTTACTGACTACAAAAGAAATGTCTGATGTCAGAGAATAATTGTTTTCAAAATAAATTGAACACGGTATTGTCCAGTAAGATTACCATGTTAGAGACTTTAGTCTGCAAGATAGGAAGACACCATGTCAACAGAAGCACTGTCCTGCCAACAAGTACTTCACGGTACTAACTCAGTAAACATAATTAGCCTTAGTTTTGTCTTGTGTTTGTTTGGTTTGGGTTTTTGCTTTTAAATCTATTTATGGTAGCACACACCTATAATCCCAACTCTCTGTAGGCACAAGGAAGAAGACCAGGACTTCAAGGCCAACCTGAGCTCCAGCCAATTTGACAAGCCAGCGTAAACTCTAAGCAAAATCTTATCTAAAACAGTCGATTTTAAAAAATAAACTTAATGGGGCTAGAGAGATGGTTCAGTGGTTAAGAGCACTGGCTGCTCTTCCAGAGGTCCTGAGTTCAAATCCCAGCAACTACATGGTGGTTCACAACCATCTGTAATGGGATCTGATGCCCTCTTCTGGTGGGTCTGAAGGCAGAGATAGTGTACTTACATATAATAAATAAATAAATCTTGAAAATATATATATACTTGATGCCAAGCCCAAGTCATTGACTGGGAAGTTGCAGTGAGGGCAAGAACAGCTTCAAGTTGCCCTATTTCTGCGGCAGGTAGAAGCCCAGAGAAAGACACAGTATTTTTGACTTTTTGGATTATTTTGGGTATTGTTTTGTTTTGTTTTTGTTTTTGTTTTTGTTTTTGTTTTTTTGAAACAAGGGTTTCTCTATGTAGCCCTGGCTGTCCTGGAACTCACTCTGCAGTCCAGCTTGGCCTGAGACTTGGAGATCCACCTGCCTCTACCTCCCCAGTGCTGGGATTAGAGGTGTGCATCCAGTAGGAGAGCTTTTCTTTGCCATTGCCCTGGGCTCTCACTGGCATAAGCCTGATTCAGGCTTTTCTCAGCATATGTCCCTTCTTGTAGGTTTTACCTCTAACCAAACCTATGATCAAATCACCTCTTTATAAAAAGCCATCCTTTGCCATTCCTTATATGGTTATTCCTTATATGGCTCAAATTGGTTAGATTATGGTGAGGCCACCAATGTCCTGATCTTAGTGGCTTTACATAGCCATTTATTTCTTGCTTATGATTGGTATGGAGGCTAAATTCTTTGGAGATACTCAGACCTGGGTAGAAGAGGCTTTTCATGGCTCCCCACAAATGAAGCAAGGGGACCAAGGCAAAACACATTGAAGCATACATCTTCAGCATTAGAGGATAGCATTAGAGGACATTAGCAAGAAAGTGAAGGAATGACCCAGAGTGTGGGATGAACACAGGAAGCCATATATCTGGTAAAGATCTCCTGTATAGAATATACACATCTCTCTGCAGGAAGATATGTACATCAGTCTAAAAGTGGGCAGTGCTGACATGGCAACATACTCCTGAAATCCAACATTTAAAAGAGTGAGGCATGAGTTGGGCTGTGGTAGCGCACGCCTTTAATCCCAGCACTTGGGAGGCAGAGGCAGGCAGAGAGACAAGATCGAGTAGTGAGTATCAATGGGTACAGCATTCTCCTTGGGGCAAGGAGAATATTCTGGAATTAGGTAGTTGCACAGCAGCAGCCAATATGTTTCTCTGTAGGCATGCTAAAAACCACTGAATGTTAATTTCAGAAACTTCTTGTGACTAGAATAAAAAAATAAGGAGCTAGAGAAATGGCTCAGTAACTAAGAGCACTTGCTATTCTTCCAGAACCTGGGTTCAGTTTCCAGCACCCATATGGAGGCACACAACTATCTCTAACTCCAGTTGTAGGATGTCCAATGCCCTCACTGGACTCTAAGGGCACTGCACACATATGATGCACAGACATGCATGCATGTGAGTAAAACACCTACATACGTTAAAAATAAAACCATTTAGAACCTAGAGACTACCCCATCCTTTGGAGGTAACTCCAGCAGTATGATGTGGTGCAGGTCAGTCTGGGAGAGCATTTTTCTTAGTTAGGGTTATCACTGCTGTGATGAATACCACGATCAAAGCAACTTGGGAAAGACAAGGGTTTATTTGGCTTATACTTCCACTGGCCTGTTCATCATCAAAGGGAGACAGGGCAGGAACTCAAACAGGGCAGGAACCTGGAGGCAGGAGCTGATGCAGAGGCCATGGAGGAGTGCTGCTTACTGACTTACTCCTCATAGCTTGCTAAGTCTGCTTTCTTATAAAATGTGACCACCAGCTGAAGCACCCACCCTCAGTGGGCTGGGGAGGGGGTTGCCACCAGTCACTAATTAATAAAATCCTTACAGCTGGATCTTATGGAGGCATTTTCTCAATCGAGATTCCCCTCTATTCAGATAAATCCAGTTTGTGTCAACCTGACATAAAACTAGCCAGTACAGCATTATTTGCTCATTTGCCAGTTAGAGCCAAGTTATCCTCTTTACAAAGTTCTGCTACTGTCTAGTAGCCTCATACTGTATGTGTTTGGTTCTGTGGAGGTGTATTCATTACTTTTCGTTTGTTTGTTTGTTTTTGGTTTTTCGAGACAGAGTTTCTCTGTATAGCCCTGGCTGTCCTGGAACTAACTCTGTAGACCAGGCTGGCCTCGAACTCAGAAATCTGCCTGCCTCTGCCTCCCAAGTGCTGGGACTAAAGGCGTGCACCACCACTGCCCGGCATTACTTTTCTATTGCTGGGATGAAATACTGTAACCAAAAGCTACTTAAGGGAGAAGGAAGGGGTCTACTCCAGTTAATGATTCCAGAGGGCTAGAGTCTCTCACAGTCAAAGAGGCACGGTAACAGGCTGGGAGAGCATGGCAGCAGGACAGGAAGCTCAGGGCTGGAGAGATGGCTCAGTAGTTAAGAGCACTGTCTGCTCTTCCAGAGGTCCTCAGAGAGAGAGAGAGAGAGAGAGAGAGAGAGAGAGAGAGAGAGAGAGA
>JADRCD010224593.1:13126-24796 GCA_019843815.1 Montemys delectorum | reverse complement strand
GGGAGGAAGGAAGGAAGGAAGGAAGGAAGGAAGAAAGGAAGGAAGGAAGGAAGGAAGGAAGGAAGAAAGAAAGGAAGGAAGGAAGGAAGGAAGAAAGAAAGAAAGAAAGAAAGGAAAAGAAAGGAGGAAAGAAAGAAGGAAGGAAATGATTCATAAATAAATGCATGTTTGTGCTTGTGGTTGTCATCTCTCTCTCATTCCACTAACGTGATAACTATCATTTTTAAATAGCAGTTTCTAATCTAAACAACTACCAAAGCTGCCTATAGGGAGCATCTTTAATGAGGCCTGAATGAACTTGGGGTCACACGAAGGTGCCATTATCGTCACAGCCTTCAGCATTAATGGACTCCTGCAGCCCCTGCCTCTCCTCTGAAATGCCCTTAGCTTGCACAGTAATGAAGAGTGAGCAGCGACCTGGCTTGAGAGATCCTGTTGCCCAGAGCACACTGGATGCCAGGTTTCTTGGGCAGCTATGATTCTGTAGATTCTGTCATAGTTCAGATGCACATGGGCTTTTGTCTGAGCTCCTGTCCCCAGATGGGGTGTGGAAATTGTGGGTACAAACCTTTCTACACATGTATTTCTTTGGTGTGCATGGACCAAGCCGGGGCCTGCAGAGCTGCTTTGAAGAGAAGCAGGCTCCACTTCACAGCTTTATCTTCCAGAGGGGGCTCCTGGAGGGAGATCCCAGGACTACAAAACTGAATTTCCTCTTCCTGTTTCTTTATGTTTTGTTTTTTGATTTTCTTTGTTTTGTTTGCTCTTTTAAAAAAAAATATTTAATTTGTTAGTTTTTGAGTTTTCCAGTGCTCAAAAAGCTCCATGTTAAAATCCCACACCCAACTAGCAGTCGTTGCTGGGATTCAAAGCACAGCCCCCACCTCCTTCCAGGAGACTTCCCTCCTGGGCATCCGGTCTCTTGCCTTCTTATCTAGCATTCCTTCCCAGCCCTGCCCTGGATACTGTCACAGGCTCCTACCAGTCTTTCGCTTGCTGGCCCTGCTTGCAGCATGTGACAGATAGCCTGCTTGCCTTTCTCACTTAGAACTGTGGAGCAGAGTCCTACCCTGGAACCTGTGCTATTATTAGGAGGACCAATACCTCTGCCAGTTGGTTCCTGCACTCTAAGCTAGGGCTCCACTCTCCCAAGACAGTGGCTCCGAGGCAGTGCCTTCGCACCCTCACACACAGGGACAAGATGGTAGAGACAACCCCAACTGTGACATCTAACCACACATGGGCATCTCTGGGAGTTTTGTATGTTTGGTTTCCTTTTGTTTTTCTGTTTGTTCATTATTTTTTGTTTGT
The DNA here is from genome assembly GCA_019843815.1 of Montemys delectorum. Taxonomy (NCBI): domain Eukaryota; kingdom Metazoa; phylum Chordata; class Mammalia; order Rodentia; family Muridae; genus Montemys; species Montemys delectorum. Next base: position 23,485 of record JADRCD010224593.1, on the reverse strand, counting down.
TTGGTTGGTTAGTTGGTTGGTTGGTTTCTCAAGACAGGGTTTCTATGTGTAGCCCTGGCTGTCCTGGAACTCACTCCGTAGACCAGGCTGGCCTTGAACTCAGAAATTCACCTGCCTCTGTCTCTGAAGCGCTGGGATTAAAGATGTGTTGTTCATTGTTTTAGAAACATTGAATCTTATACAGCTCAGGCTGGCCTTTGACAAGTAGACCACCACACCTAGTTTTTTCTCTTCTTCCTCTTTTTCTTTTTCTTCTTTCATTATAACTTTTCTACAAAAGGTCCCATTAAGTAGCTCAGGCAGATCTAGAACTTATTATATAGCCCAGACTGCCCTTGAACCCTTGATCTTAATGCCTTAGTCTACTAAGGGGGAAATAGCTGTTAACCAGGTAGACAGGGTATGGTGGTGGACACCTAAACTCCTAGCATTTGAGCAGCAGAGGAAGAGTAGAAGATTTGAGGCCTGGTTGATCTTAGGGAGTTCCAAGCCAGCTAGGGCTCCTTTAAGACCCCAGGGATGGCTAATCCTCATTGTTAACTTGATGGGATATAGAATCATCTAGTAGACACACTTCTAAGTGTTTCTGGAAGGATGTTTCCCAAGAGATTTAACCCAAGAAGGGATAAGACTCTTCTGAATATGGGTAGTACCATCCCATAGGCTAGGGTACTGGCATGAATAAAAAGGAGAGAAAAATGACAGAGAGCTAAGCATCACTTTCTGTTGGCTAACTGGGATACAGTGTGACTGGCCGCATCACATTTCTGCAGCCACGCCTTCCCACTGTGGAGTACTGTATCTCCTTAAACCGTGAGCCAGAACAGATACCCCAAAGAAAGAAACAAATAATGGGATTCCTCTTTACCTTCTCATTATAGGAGGCTGTGGATTTACCTATCACTCCCCATCCAATGCCATCAACCCAGTACTAGAAGCTCTACTAAACAACGAAACAGCCAAGAGGACCACGGTTTTCCTTTCATTCGGTGTGTACTTCCATGTTCAATATTGTCCCACTCATGGTAAGCTATGAATACCGAATAAGCTGCCACCTCAACAAACCCACACCAGCCCTACTTCATGTGCCCTTAGGATAAGTTTTCCATATAGGAAGCATTACAAGAGGAAAAGAGAGCCGGGCAGTGATGGCGCATGCCTTTAATCCCAGCACTTGGGAGTCAGAGGCAGGTGGATTTCTGAGTATGAGGCCAGCCTGGTCTACAGAGTGAGTTCCAGGACAGCCAGGGCTATACAGAGAAACCCTGTCTCAAAAAAAAAAAAAAAAACCCAACAACAACAACAAAAAAAAAAACCCAAACAAACAAACAAACCCCCCCCAAAAAAAAACACAGAGGTAAAGAAGACAACGACTCTCCTGTCCCTTCTCTGCATACAAAGGCATGGCTCACCTACAAAGTGGGTCTCCATCCCAGTTTTGGTGGAATAGAGCAAAGGCTGTATGTGGGAAGAAGTCATCTCTGTGGGCCTGTATGGGAGGAACTATCTGGAACAGAGGGTGGGAACCTTTACACCTAGTCGCTGTTCTATTGCCGTGAAGAGACACCATGACCAAGGCAACTCTTATAAAAGAAAGCATTTAACTGGGAGCTTGCTTAGAGAGTCAGTCCATTAACATCATGCCAGGGAGTAGACAGGCATGGTGTTACAGTAGTAGCTGAGAACTTTGCATCCTCATCTGTAGGGGATGGGGGAAGGCAGAGGAGGGGAGAGAAGGGGCCTTGAGTGAGCTTTCTGGAAACCACCAAGCCTACCCCCAGTGATACACCTCCTCCAACAAGGCCACACCTCCTAACTCTTCCCAAAATTCTACCAACTGGTGACTAAGCTTGCAAATATATGAGCCTAAAGGGGAATTCTCATTCAAACCATTACACCACCTGAGAACATGAAAACCTTAAAGATGAGATGAAGACTAATGAAGAGGAGGCTGTTTGCTCAGTAGCATGGGTAAAACAACAGAACAGACAGAAATTTGACAGAACCAGGGCAAGGGGCCTGCTGTGACTAAGTCAACACTGAGAATCCAGAAGGCATTGCACATGCTCAAGGCTACCCCCACATGTAGGATGTGGGGTTGGACTTGAAGGATACCCCTGGGCTTCACATAGGCCATCAATACGAGTTGAAGGTTTGCTTGAATAAGCTGCTTAAAGCCGGCCTGAGTAATAGGTTCCTTTGCCTCAGAGGAGCAGCTACTAAGAGGCTGAGCTTAAAAATTAAAGTCACACTAAACCACTGGAAGTCTGGAAGACTGTACATATACACATAGGACTTCAACCTCTGTGGAGCCTCAGAGAGGAAGCTTGCAAGTTCTGAGCCCCTAGCTGAATGTGGAGCAATGTAAACTTCCTGAACTATGTGAGCAGACTGTAATCCACACAAGCATCCAACATAAAAGGTAAGTTTCCGGTCTGGCAAGTAAAAAGCCAGAAACCTCCCTCCTAACAATGCCAAAAAGCTAAGTAAACTGGAAATTCAACCCCTTCTTCCAAGGTCCGTTAGAGCAGTGACGTCATATAGCAAGCCTCTGCTCCCACACTGGAAAGACTTATAACACAAGAGAAACACAACAGAGTCACATCTTACCAGGTCTGTAATCCAAAAGCTGAAACTTCCCTAGTGGTTCTGCCAGGATTGAGCACATCTGCACTAGGTTGATAAAATACTGCAGGCTCTGAGATGGGAGCCTGGGAGATGAAAACTCCAGGGACACCCCGTTCTTGGGGCTCCCAGACTCCTGTGAATTTTGCATCCTGGAGCTCTAATAGGTTCTCATGGTAACTGTCCGAGAAATGCCACCCCCACCCCCAGTAACCATGTTGAAATACCAAGCACATTCCAATCTTCTTAGCAACTTCTGCCCCCGGGAGAAATGATTTAACTAGAGCCGAACCAGCTGGAGGTTTAGCAGAGCAGAAATGACAGGGGAAAGAGAGAACACTCAACTCCAGCTGGCTCTCGCCTTCCACGGGGAAGGAAAGAAATACCAAAGTCCAGCTCCTTCTAAGCCTGCACATGGGCAAGAACCATACCCAGCCCACTCCTGTCTCTTGCCCAAACCAACAGGGGCTGCTGGGAAGTATTTGTGATGTTCACAGCCTAAAAGCACAGGCTCACTGTGAGACTGAGAGTAACACAGCCTAGAGAGTCCTGCATCATACCCAGCTTCTTGCAACCACCTTCGGAGAGAACTAGGGTGACAGTCTCTTCTACCCTAGACATCATGTGCAACTCCAACTATCAAGAAAATAATTACAGGGCCTGAAGAGTCAGCTCAGTGGTTAAGAGCATGGGCTGTCCTTTTAGAGAACCTGGTTTAATCCCCAGCACCCACACGGCAGCTCACATCTGCCTGTAACTCCAGTTCTGGGGATCCAATGCCACCTTCTGATCTCAGGCGTCAGGGACACACAAGGTGCATGTATGTGCATGGAGGCAAAATACCAATACACAAAAATAAACAGATTGTGTGTGTGTGTGTGTGTGTGTGTGTGTGTGTGTGTGTGTGTGTGAATTACTAACTGGGCATATTGCTTCATTGCTGTAATGTCAGCACTCTGGAAGCTGAGGTGTTGTGAGTTCAAAGCTAAGGCCACAGAGTAAGACTCTCTCTCTCTCTCTCTCTCTCTCTCTCACACACACACACACACACACACACACCATACTAAAAGTTAAAAAGCAGATTCTGAAGGCATCATGAGTATGCTGGGAACTGAATTCTGGTCTTCAATGTCCCTAACTCTGGTTAACACTGGTAACACATGCACAGATTTATTTATAGGTCAACTTCTGCTCCAAGAACTTTCTGTCCTATAAACTTCTTCTGGGCTTTCCTTTTCCCCCATGACCTTTGGAATGACTTTACTCCCCTCTTTCCAGTCTCCTAATCTCCAGCCCGCTAGACTTCTTTTGCACATGACTGTTCAAAGGTTCTAGCTCTATTTGTTGAAAGTCCATATTTTCTCCATCCTGGGAACTTGACATCTTTGTCAAAGACAGGTTGATCGCCTTTACCTGGGTTTGGTTTGGTACTACCGTCCTTATTTTTCACCAACACCACACTGCCTTGATTACTGTAACCTTATAGGGAGCTTTAGAGTTGTCATAAGTTGCGTTACTTTTCAATAGCTGTTGATAAAATACCATGACCAAGGTAACTTATGAAAAGAAGCATTCAATTGGGCTTACAGTTTGAGAACATTGTTGTCCATCACAGCAGAGCAAATAAATGCAAGAACAGCTGAGAGCTCACACCTCCAACCTCAAGCATGAGATAGAGAACATTAGCTTAAAATGGTGTGAGTCTTTTGAAACCTCAAAGCCAGCCCAGTGACACACCTCCTCCAACTGTACCACACCCACTAATCCTTCCCAAATAGTTCTACTAACTGGGGACCAAATATTCCAACATATGGGCCTATGCGGCCATTCTTATTTAGACTGCTATACAGTGTGAGAGTTACCTTCCACAGGCAATGTCCGTCTTTTCTGTAGTGTTGGATATTGTGGCTTATTTCTCTCTCCACATTAACTTTAGAATGTGTTTGTTGGCACTAAAGACATGGTTCAGTGGTTAAGTGCCAGTACTGCTCTTACAGAGGACTCAAGTTTGACTCCCAGCACCCACATAGAATGGCTCAAAACCACCTGTACTGCCAGCACTAGAGAATCTGATGCCCTATACTGGCTTCCTTAGCTATCTACACTCATGTGCACACCCCTGCTTCATATATACAGATCTTAAAACAATAATGTACTTTTGGAAGGCTTTGAGACAGGGTTTCTCTGTACAGTCCTGGCTGTCCTAGAACTCATTTTGTAAACCAGGCTGGCATCAAAGTCAGAGATTCACTTACCTCCTACCTCCTGAGTGCTGGGATTAAAGGCATGAGCCACCCATACCCGCTCAAAGGAATTATTTTTTTGTGTTGGTTTAAATGAAAATGGCCCCTATTGGCTCATTGGGAGTGGCACTATTAGGAGGTGTGGCTTTGTTGGAGGAAGTGTCATTGGGGGGTGGGCTTTGAGGTTTCAGAAGCTCAAGCCAGGCCCAATGACTCTCTCTTCCTGCTGTCTGCCAGATGTAGAACTCTCAGCTACATCTCCAGCACCATTTCTGCCCGTGGGCTGCCATGCTTCCCACTATGATAACAATAGAGTAAATCTCTGAACCAGAAGCCAGCCTTAACTAAACATTTTCCTTTATAAGAGTTGCTGTATTTGGCTGGGTGGTGGTGGTGCACGCCTTTAATCCCAGCACTTGGGAGGCAGAGGCAGGTGGATTTCTGAGTTCGAGGCCAGCCTGGTCTATAGAGTGAGTTCCGGGACAGCCAGGGCTACACAGAGAAACCCTGTCTCAAAAAGCCAAAAAAAAAAAAAAGGCGTTGCTGTATTCATGGTGTCTCCTCATAGCAATAGAAACCTTAACTAAAAAAAAAAAAAAAAAGAAAGAAACCTTAATGAAGACATGTTTTAAAAATATAGTATCAGTTTATTAATATATATAAGATAACTTGCAAAGATTGTCTTTATTCACTGTCTTATAGTAGATGATTTACACTTGCATAATAAGAACTAATAAAGATGAAAGAGGTCAAGATCAAAATCCAACTGAAACTCAATGGAAACAGCTAAATGTGAAGAGGTATGCAAAACTGGAACGGCATGACACTTGCATCACATTACTAATCAGATGGGGAAATGTGTCAGGAAGTAAATTTGAGCAGCAACTCCTAACACAGCAAATTCGGGAATTTAAAAGTCTTAGAAGTGGTCATATGCTAATCTAATTGACGATGGCTGTGTAGGTTTTAAATGTGGAACTGGTAACATGTGCAGGAGTTTAATTACAGGACAACTTTTCTCCTCCAAGAATTTTGGTCCCTATAGACTCCTTCCGGGCTTTCTTTTCTCCACTTCCTTTGGAATGACTTTACTCCTCTCTTTCCAGTCTCCTAAGCCTAAAAGGTTAGCTTTAGATCTGCTTCTTTTCTCATACAGAATGGCTTATTTATACTTAACACAATGGCATATGCCCATAATTCTGGGACTGAGGAGGCAGAAGCAGAGGGGTTGCTGCAAGTTTGAGACTGGCTTCTTGAAACTTGAAAAAGGGCGCATACACTCTTGCTAGAAATGACACTGTTATACTGCTAGGCAGCATCACAGAGAGGGAGCAGCCCTTCCACGAGTCTCCAAAGGTAGTCATAAAAGTCAGGGCCAATAGCTTATAACAGCAGTACCAGTATAATATTGCCAAAAGTTCTTTTTTAAAAAAAAGTTTTTAAAAGGTTTATTTATTTTATTTATATGAATACACTGTATCTGTCTTCAGACACATCAGAAGAGGGCATCAGGACCCATTACAGATGGTTGTGAGCCACCATGTGGTTGCTGGGATTTGAACTTAGGACCTTCGGAAGAGCAGTCAGCGTTCTTAACTGCTGAGCCATCTCTCCAGCCCAGCCAAAAGTTCTCAAACTGTACATGTAACTCTTTATGGAACCAGACATAATGGCTCATGTGTATAATCCCAGCACTCAGGAGTCAGAGAGGAGGGAGGCTTGTCATGACTTCAAGATCAGCCTGGACCACACAGAGATCTTGTCTCAAAACAAAACACAAAACTATCAATCAAGGCCAGCCTTAGCTATATGAGACCTTGACTCCAAATAAATAAGTAAATGAAATTAATCCAAATAAATCAGTTAACATGGCAGTCATGGGATGGAGAGATGCTCAGCAGTCAAGAGCACTTGCTGCTCTCGGAGAGGACCCTAGGTTTAGTCTCCAGCATCTACACAGAAGCTCACAACAGATCTATAACTTCAGTTTTAGGGGATTTGATACCTTCTTCTGATCTCCATGGGTATCAGGCACACATGTGATGCACATACATAAATGCAGGCAAAACATTCACACTGTAAAATAAAGTAAAATAAAATAAATCTAAAGGAAAAAGTTCTACCAGTCAATAAAAATCAATATAGTAAGAAAAATTAGAATTGTACAAGATCTGAATAGATATAGAAAAGATATTTGAGGAAACTAAACTCTCTACAGATTAAGAATAGACAAGAACTTCCTGAAAATGCCAGGCAGTGGTTTCGCATGCACCTTTAATCCCAGCATTCAGGAGGCAGAGGCAAGTAGGTCTCAAGAGTTTGAGGCCAGTCTTGTCTATAGAATGAGTTTCAGAACAGTTACACAGAAAAACAACAAAAAAGGCCGGGCGGTGGTGGCGCATGTCTTTAATCCCAGCACTTGGGAAGCAGAGGCAGAGGCAGATGGATTTCTGAGTTATGAGGCCAGCCTGGTCTACAGAGTGAGTTCCAGGACAAAAAAAAAAAAAAAACAAAAAAAAAAAAAACACAACAAAAAGGCGAGGCCGAGGCAGAAGCAGAGGCAGAGGCAGAGGCAGATGGATTTCTGAGTTTGAGATCAGTCTGGTCTACAGAGCGAGTTCCAGGACAGCCAGGGCTATATAGAGAAACCCTGTCTCGAAAAAACAAAAAAAACAAAAAACAAACAAACAAAAAAACCCAACAACAACAACAAAGAAAAAAACAAAAAGAACTTCCTGGGCTGGCAAGATGGTTCAACGGGTAAGACTGTTTTTCCGAAGGTCCTGAGTTCAAATCCCAGCAACCACATGGTCGCTCATAACCACCTGTAATGAGATCTGACGCCCTCTTCTGGCACATCTGAAGACAGCTACAGTGTACTTATACTAATAAATAAACCTTTGGGCTGGAGGGAGCAGGGACTGAGTGAGCAAAGCTGACCAGAGCAAGCTGGGTTGACTGGAGCTAGCAGGGCTGACTGGAGCAAGCAGAGGGCCCAAAAATTAAATTCCCAACAACCACACGAAGACTCACTACCATCTGTTCAGCTACAGTACACCCATATACGTAAAATCTTAAAAAAAAAAAAAAAAAAGAACTTCCTGATTGTGAAGAAAAGATCATGACAACCCCACCCCTGGTGGTGGTGGTAGTTGGGGGACAAAAAAAACCCAACCTACAAAATTTAAAGACAACAGCAGAGGCTGTGGATGAATAGGGCATTTGGTGCTCATATACTGCTTGTGGTAATAGGAAACAGCACTTTTTCTGCATAAACTGTTTTAAAGGTTTTGTGTAAAGTTAGACATAGAACTAATCTATGAACTAAGTGTCTGTTGTCTGAGTAGTACCCCACAGAAATAAAACTTAGGAAATATATGCTTGCTCAAAATTCAAACAGATTAAGTGGCCATCAGATAAGAGAATAAAAATTTATAATGTAATAAAAATATTTTCCTGGGCTAGAGAGTAAGTTGTCAGAGCGCTAGCCTAACATTCATAAAGTCCTAGGTTCAGTCCCCAGTACCCCCAGCACAGGGGCTCTCTTCTCTAACTCCAGCACTTGGAGGTGGAGGCAGGGGAATCAGGAGCTCAAGGTCACATTTACCTACACATACAGGCCACTCTGGGCTCTAAGAGACTCTGCTTGTAAGTGACACAAACAAAACAAGCTATTGATGTAGCTCAGTGGTAGAATGCTTACCCAACATACACAAGGTCCTGGGTTCAGTCCCAGCACCACACACATCCCCTAAATAATAAACAAACAAATGAAACATCAACAAAAACAAACAGAAATCTGAAAAGTATCTAAAGTTACAATGACTGCAAAACAGCCATCAAAAGGGAGAACACAGGGCATATAATTACTCAAAGGTCTTAGTTACATGGAGATCTAAGACATTCAGTCACCTTACAAACGGAAGTGCCGGATCAAGGCTGGCATTTTCAGAGTTTATAGTCTCTATCTACACTGTTGCTTTCAAGCCTATGGCTGTATCTTGTAGCAAGAATCTTAGGAGCGTGTGCCGGCAAGGAAGGAAAAGCAAGGAAAAAGAGGAGACCTAGAACCCATTACCACATCAAAGCCATGTCACAGGGACCTCCTCCTAGCCCTTCCTTCTTGAAATCCCACCACCCTAAAGAGGGTCATCCTGGGGACTAGGACTTTACCATGTGCAGCATTAAGCAACGCTGAAAATTCAAAATAAAGAACTCATTCCGTGCAAAATATGAGTTTTAACAATATTATTAAGCCAGGTGTGATGGCTCAAATTGTAACTCTAGTACTCAAGAAGCTGAGGTAGGAGGATTGCCCTGAATACCAGTCCAGCCGTATGATATTCTGTCTCAAACAATAGCAGCAATCACGTTGCAACATTACTAGCAACTTTAGTAAAATGAAGGTAAGTAAAATAAACTTTTATGAAATATATAGTTATCTATAAATTACATGTATGTTAATATAGTAATCATCCATAACAAAGCCATTAGTAAGATTCCCATATATCCATAATAGTCTAAATCCATTGTTACTACTATTTAGCAAATTTTGTCTTTAAAAATAATCATTCCTTTAGGGGTAAATTTAGTCTTCCAAAATTATTACTTTAGGGGTGGTGAGATGACTCGGTGGCTAAAGGTACCTGCTACACAAGTTTGATAACCTCCAATATTTACAAATATATGATCATGATGAAAATTTCAAATCAATTGTTTGTTTGTTTGTTTGAGACAGTGTTTGTCTGTGTAGGAAACATGGTGGAAAGAGAGGAACCACCCCAGAAAGTTGTCGTCTGACCACTACACACATGTGTCCTGTTTACAGTATATTTACCCACAACAAATTAGTAATAATTTTTAAAAAAATATTTAGAAACAATTTCCCTTAGGAGTTACATCCCTTAGGAGCTTTGTTGTTGAGAAGCTTGCCTAGCAGTCCTAAGGCCCTGAGATCAATCCCCAATCTGGCATAAATCAGACAGACTGATATATGTCTGTCATCCTAGCACTTGGAAGGTACAGTCAGGAGGATAAGAAGTCCAAAGTCATCTTTGCCAACACATGAGTTTGAGGCCAGCCTGAGTTGCATGAGACCTAATCTCAAAAAAATATTGTTTTAGCCGGGTGGTGGTGGCGCACACCTTTAATGCCAGCACTTGGGAAGCAGAGGCAGGCAGATTTCTGAGTTCGAGGCCAGCCTGGTCTACAGAGTGCGTTCCAGGACAGCCAGGGTGTCTTAGTCAGGGTTTCTATTCCTGCACAAACATTGTGACCATGAAGCAAGTTGGGGAGGAAAGGGTTTATTCAGCTTACTTTCACATGGCTGTTGATCACCAGAGGAAGTCAGGACTGGAACTCAAACAGGTCAGGAAGCAGGAGCTGATGCAGAGGCCATGGAGAGATGTTCCTTACTGGCTTGCTTCTCCTGGCTTGCTCAGCCTGCTCTCTTATAAACCCAAGACTTCCAGCCCAGAGATAGCACCATCCA
>JADRCD010224593.1:0-13026 GCA_019843815.1 Montemys delectorum | reverse complement strand
GAAGTCTTGGGTTTATAAGAGAGCTGGCTTGCTCAGCCTGCTCTCTTATAAACCCAAGACTTCCAGCCCAGAGATAGCACCATCCACAAGGGGCCCTACCCCCTTGATCACTAATTGAGAAAATGCCCCACAGCTGGATCTCATGGAGGTGCTTACCCAACTGAAACTCCTTTCTCTGTGATAACTGCAGCCTGTGTCAAGTTGACACACAAAACTAGCCAGTACACAGGGCTATACAGAGAAACCCTGTCTCAAAAAAACAAAAAAAAAAAAAAAATTTTTTTTTTTTATTTGAGCAGGGCAGCTGTGGCATACATCTTTAATCCCAGCACTAGGGAGGATCTCTGTGAGTTTGAGGCCTGCCCAATCTGCAGAACAAGTTCCAGGACAGCCAAGGCTATACAGAGAAACACTGTCTCAAACAAACAAACGATTGATTTGAATTTTTTTTTTGTTTTTGAAACAGGGTGTCTCTGTGTAGCCCTGGCTGTCCTGGAACTCACTCTGGAGACCAGGCTGGCCTTGAACTCAGAAATCCGCCTGCCTCTGCCTCCCAAGTGCTGGGATTAAAGGCATTCGCCACCACTGCCTGGCAATGATTTGAAATTTTTATCATGACCATATATATATTTGTCAATACTGGAGATAACATTGATATTTATCTTATAAAGTTAGCCACTTAATATGGGGTCTTTCCTCTGTGTTCTATAGTGGGCTCAGAAAATATAAGCACAAGGGGACACAGAGATGGCCCAGTAGTTAAGAGCACATGTTGCTCTTGCAGAGGACCTGGATTTAATTCTCATCACCCACATGATGGCTCCCTACCATCCATAACCCCAGTTTTAGGCTATTCAACAGGCAGACATGTGGTACACATACATGTGTGCATATAAAATTTTTATACATGTAAATAAAATATTTAAATGAATAAATGAATCTTTTAAAAATATATAAAAGAAAATATAAACACTTGTCTAGAAGCAAATATGACAAGATACTAGCAATGTGCAATTCTGAATGGTAAACCCAGGCTTGGTTATAGTAATCTCTGTGTTGTATGGTAGGAACAGTCTAATTTTTTTAACTACTAAGTGGGTAGTTTATAACGTGCGATGAGTAGTATTTATTTTCCTGTGTATACTTTTTCCAGTTATCTAAAAATTTGAAATAGTTAACATTTCCTTTTCTTGAAATAAAGCAGTAGAAGAAAGCCTTCACAAAAGAAAAAAAGAGAAAAAAGTATGTTGAAATGAAGATTTCTGAGCAGCTGGTGCTTGTGTGGACTCGTGTAAGCATTCAAATATTTAAAGAAAAACTGACCAAACAGGTCTTGTCAGCCAGCCATTCACAAGCCTGTGCAGGTAGTGAATGAGGTGGGCTAGGGGGTGGATTGGGGATGTTAAATTAAAAGAGAAGACAACGAGAAGGATCTAGTTTTAATCATACAATGTGACATGAACTACAGGAGAACTTGCCTCAAAAATTAATATGTTTTGAAAATACGTAATGCCTACATTAATAATGTTTGTATTTGCAAGATTCCCCTCTGTTGTTGCAGCTTGTGTAGTCAGTAAGTATCCTGGTTGGCTCAAGGTGAGTATTTCCATCTCCTTACCATTTCTTTGCATTTGGAGCCTTCAGTTTGTCCAATCCAGGTTTTTATATAATGCACAGTAGGCTATTGCAGCCAGCCCATCCCCGTGACTTGCTTTGCCCAGTAAAATACGATATTTGAGATCTTTTGACACTGACTTTTTAAAAAAAATATTACTTTTTATTTTTACTTACATATAGGTCTGTGTTTGGGTATGTGCACATGAGCACAGGTACCCATGTGGAGGCCAGAAGAGAATGTTGGGTCCCCTGGAGCTGGAGTTTCAAGTGGCTGTGAGCCACCCTACATGGATGCTGGGAACTGAACTGGAGTTTTCTAGAAAGTGCTTTTCAACCACCAAGTCACCTCTTCAGCCCCTGACTTTGACTTTCTTATTACTCTGCATAAATTCTCACTAGTGGGGTTTGGTATGATACTTTAGCATGTGCATCAGTGTATACTAATCAGGCCTGCCTGTACCTTTCCTATTCTTTTGTTGTTTTGTTTTGTTTGAGACAGGGTTTCTCTGTATAGTCCTGACTATCCTGGAACTTGCTCTGTAGAATGGGCTGGCCTCAAACTCAGAGATCTGCCTGCTTCTGCCTCCTGAGTGCTGGGATTAAAGGCGTGTGCCACCACTGCCTGGCTACCTTTTCCATTCTACAGTAATCACCAGTCAACATTCCAATCCACTTTTGTTGGCGGTGGTGGTGGCGGCTGTGTTTATTTGCAGGGGTTACTTATTTGTTTTTGTTTAAAAACAGGTTCTCATTGTTTAGCCCAGGTTGGCCTGGAACTTGCTATGTATGCTTTGTGGCTTCAAAGCTCACAAAGATCCACTTGCTTACCTGAGTGCTAGCGTTATCTTACTGCAAATGACAGGGTCTGCTTAATTTTTCGCTGTGTATACATACCACATCCCTTTATCCATTCACCCACTGATGAAGATGAGGTTGATTCTATTCTTAGATACTTTGGATAGTGCTATGATAAATGTGAGCATACAGTTATCTCTGTGCTACTCTGGGCATGGGCTTGGGATTGCTGGACACTGTACTCTTCAAGGCAGTGTCTCTTACTTTCAGCAAGAGCTCTATAGCTAGTCTAGCCAGGCAGCCTGCTCTGGGGAGGCCTGTATTGCCTCCCCAGTGCTGGGTTACAGACAAGGCAACATGCTCTTCCAGCATTTATGTAGGCCTTGGGAATCTGCACGCCACTCCTCATACTGCACAGCCAGGATTTTATTCACTGAACCATCTTCTCAGGCCTCAAACAAAAAGAAAAATCAGGCATGTTGAGACAGTAATAATGGAGACTGGTCTAAGTGCAGAGATGGGCTACCCTGAGCCGGAGGGGAGGGTAAGAGACATGTTATCCTGGGCTAGTCCTATGTCCGGTGGGCTTGGGGCAGATAATTGGTTTAGAGACTAACATGAGACCAATAGCTCAGAAGATTGATAGGAGGAGAAAACACAGTGCTTTAGTGGTCCATCTGTGTTCAATACTTAGCCCAGGCTGGCTTTGAGCTCTGAGTGATCCTCATACGTGAGTCTACTTCGGCTGTTTCAGGCGTCGCATATGGCTAGAACATATTTATTCTATACAGGAGTGCCAAGTATTCTATTAGGAACTGGAGATAAGATCATGGTAGGTAAAGGTGATAGAAGTCTTTGTAATGAATTCTTTGAAAAGTATTTTAAAAAATTTGTGTTTCTCTCTCTCTCCTCTCTCTCTCTTACTCTTTCTCTCTCTCCCCCCGCGTGTGTGTGTGTGTGTGTGTGTGTGTGTGTGTGTGTGTGTGTATGTGTGTATGTGTGTACACTCATGTGCACTGGGCATGGAACCCAGAGACTTAATGCATGCCAGTAAAAAGTCTCCTATTTAAGCCCCACATCCTCCCTCTGAGAGGTGGATCTCACTCCCTCTAGATGTGATCAGAGTCTAAGTGACTCACTTCTTTCTAGTGAACAGAACATGGCAGAAATGAAGCTTTGCAGCTTCTGGGGTTAGTGCATCTAAAAGGACGAAGCCCTTTCCTGCTACCTCTCTCCTTCCTTCCTTCTCTCCCTCCCTACATTTACCCCTCCCCAATCTGCCCCATTTCATGACTTTGAAGTCAATTCAACATGTAGGGAAGCTCAGGAAATGTGCAGAGGCCAATGCAGAGAGGAACTGGAGTCCTTCTTGACCAAGAGGTGCCTGCCACATAGGTGAATAATCTGACTTTAGAAACTTCAGCCCAGGCCGGCAACCTGGCTCAGTCAATAAAATGTCTGCCAGGAAAGCACGAGGAACTGAGTGTGAATCCTTAGACCCTCTGGAAAAGTCTAGGCACAGGGGCATGGGGCTGTAGCACCAGTCCTAGGCAGCTGTGGGTGGAATGGGTAGACACAGGAAGGTCTCTGAAGCTCACTGGCCAGCCAGCCTAGCCGAACTGAGGCGTTTCAGTTTAGTGAGAGACTTTCAAAAAATAAAAGTAGGGAATAATCAGAGAAGATACCGCCATTCTCCACTGGAACACACACGGGCACGAGAATGTCCACACATCTATACTAACAGGTACCTCTGTCCCTCTCTCTCTCTCTCTCTCACACACACACAGACACACACAGACACACACCCCCCCCCCACACACAGAACATTCATGTGTATAAGAATGTCCACACATTTACATTAACAGGTCTCTCTCTCTCTCTCTCTCTCTCTCTCTCTCTCTCACACACACACACACACACACACACACACACACGTTTCCCAGCAGTTTCTCATGAGATCACCAACCAGAACCACTTACCTGAGCCATTTCTAAACCTATCTCACAAACAAGAATTGATAATAGCGATAATTATTATTATCATTATTATTATTGTTTCAAAATAGCAAGTTTTAGAGGGATTTTTGTCACATAATCTGTAGTTAGCAAGCAATACAATAATCAGTCATCAGGGGATAAAGTGGAGAGGCTCAGAAATACCTGTTTTGATGAAGCAACATTTGGAGAAGATTCCTTAGGTAAAAGAGGGGAAGCTATTTTAAGGAACTAAACACCCTATGGGCAAATGATAAATCTGAGGAATTAAAAGTAGCCTAGCATGGGACAAATATATAGAAGAAAGGAAGAAAGATGCCTGAATATGCACAGTGGGAGGTCAGGTCATTCGGGCCTTAGAAGAACTTTTATTCTTTTCTTTTCTTTTTTTTTGGTTTCTCTGTATAGCCTTGGCTGTCCTGGAACTCACTCTGTAGACCAGGCTGGCCTCTAACTCAGAAATCCACCTGCTTCTGCCTCCCAAGTGCTGGCATTAAAGACTGTCACCACTGCCCGGCAAAACCTTTTATTCTAAAAGTGGCCAGGTACTCTTAAAGAGTTTTAGTTAGGAGGAGTGTATCAAACCTGGCATCTAACTTTCTGTGAATTGTCTAGGAGATGACAAATGCCTAGGGAAGGCAGAGTCTACAGTGGGAGGTCGTAGTTTTGCACAGGTTGAGGTGTGTCTGAGATATTCAGATGGTGGTATCAAGTAAGAGATTTGGTAGAGATCTTTGGCACTCAAGAGTGAGGGAGGGGGAAATATTACACCTGTACAGTGAAATGACAACAAACATAATAACTGAGACCATGGGCATGAAATAACGGATATAAAGTAAGACCAGCAGGAAGTCCACAATGCACAACTACAAACTGTGAAGCTAACTACAAGAGAATGAACCTCAGAGGAAAGGGAGCAGAAAAATCTTCCTGGGCACAGGAAGAAAAGGAGGAAGTGGTCGCAGGGAGGTGGCAATCACAATTGACTAGTAGCCTGGTCAGCCTAGAGTGCATCCAATCCAAGATCCATACTTTAAAAAAAGCCAGGCAGTGGTGGCACACACCTTTAATTCCAGCACTTGGGAGGACATAGGACCATAAATGGATGGAGTAGATGAGAGCCCAGCTGCAGAGGATGAGAAATCAGTGGGAGGTGAAGATAAGAGACCGCGGGACAGGGATGCTGAAGGAAAAGAACCCATCTGAAACTGAAGACCCAGAATAGTAGATGCAGAAAGGACTTTTTGTAATTAGAAGGGCGGAGATTCAGAGTCCAGTAAATGAAGCTGCTGGTCCCTGGGAAGAAGTGGAATATAGGTATGTATTTCAAAGTTCTTAAAAAGTATGGATCTGGGGCTGGAGAGATGGCTCAGCTGTTAAGAACACCAACTGCTCTTCCAGAGGTCCTGAGTTCAATTCTCAGCAACCACATGGTGGCTCACAACCATCTGTAATGGGGTCTGATGCCCTCTTCTTGTGTGTCTGATGAAAGCAATGATGTACTCATATACATTAAATAAATAAATAAATAAGTCTGTTTTTTTTTTTTTTTCCGAGACAGGGTTTCTCTGCATAGCCCTGGCTGTTCTGGAACTCACTCTGTAGACCAGGCTGGCCTCAAACTCAGAAATCCACCTGCCTCTGCCTCCTAAGTGCTAGAATTAAAGGTGTGTGCCACCACTGCCTGGCTTTTCTTTTTTTTTTTTTTTTTGAAGTATGGATCTAGGGCTGGAGAGATGGTTCAGTGGTAAGAGCATTTGCGGCTGTTCCATAGGACCTGGGTTCAGTTCCTAGCACTCACACAGTGGCTCATAACCAGTTCCAGGGGATTGGATGCCCTCTTCTGGCCTCTTTAATCACCCATGCACTCAAGTGGTACACAGACATACATGCAAGGCAAAACACCAGACATACAACAAAAAATGGTCAAGTGGTAGTAGTGTAAACTTTTAATCCCAGCACTTCGGAGGCAGAGGCAGGAGGATCTCAAATTCAAGGTCATAGCAAGTTTGAGGCCACCTCAAGCTATTTAAGACTGTCTCAAAAAGAAAGAAAGAAAGAAAGAAAGAAAGAAAGAGAGGGAAAAGGGAGCAAGAAAGAGAGAAAGAAAGAAAGGAAAAAGAAAAAGAAATAGAAAAAGAAAAAGAAAAAAAGTTGGATGTGATATAGGTGGTGGTGCATGTTTCAGTCTCAGTGCTGGGTTAGTAGGGTGGTGGGGTAAAGAAGAGGCAGGTGGATCTTTCTGAGTTTGAGGCCAGCCTAGAGTACATAGTAAATTCCAGGTCAGCCAGGGTTATCTAGTGAGAGACTGTCTTAAAAAAGGAAAGGAAAGGGGGCTAGCAAGATGGCTCAGCGGGTAGGAGCACTGACTGCTCTTCCAAAGGTCCTGAGTTCAAATCCCAGGAAGCATATGGTGGCTCATAACCATCTGTAATGAGATCTGAAGCCCTCTTCTGGTGCATCTTAAGTCAGCTACAATATACTTACATATAATAATAAATAAATCTTTAAAAAAAAAAAAAAAAGGAAAGGAAGCTGGGTGTGGTGGCGCACACATTTAATCCCAGCACTTGGGAGTCAGAGGCAGGTGGATTTTTGAGTTCGAGGCCAGCCTGGTCTACAGAGTGAGTTCCAGGACAGCCAGGGCTACACAGCGAAACCCTGTCTCGAAAAAAAAAAACAAAAAAAAAAAAAAAAAAAAAAAAAAAAAAAAAAAAAAAAAGGAAAGGAAATGAAGAAAAGGAAAGGAAAGGGAGGAAGAAAGGAAGAAAGAAAGAAAGAAAGAAAGAAAGAGAGCTTAATTAGTAGAAACAAATTATTGTTACAATGTATTTTAGCTTGGAAAGAAGTAACTTTCTTAGCCATGCCCTCAGGGTTCTACCAACCCAGAGGAGTAGGAACCTCTTTCTTAGGGAGATGCGTCAGTGTCTTACCTTCTTGGTTACAAGTTATAGCTGTTAGCTTCTTTTAGGGGAAGGCTTAAGGGAAATGGACTTCTTGTATCATTAGATAGTGTAAGGTTGCTACATCTCTGGGTCAGGGGCCCCTTCAGGCCACTGGTCTCTTAAGTTCTGTAGAATGCTGCATTGGCGATCCTGAGAGGCATGGCTAAGAGCACCGAGTCTTAAGTGGAACAATTTGGGTTCACATCCTTGGTCTGTATTTACTAAGCACACAACCCAGGCCAAGTTATCTTACTTTTCTGGTTCTCTGCTTGTCTATCTATAAAATGATAATAATAAAAGTACTTAACTCAAGGCTGGGAAAGATGGCTCAGCAGTTAAGAGTGCTTACTGTTCTCAGTTTTCAGTGCCCAAATGATGCAGTTTACAACTGTTTTAACTCCTGCTCCATAGAAATCTCACTCCCTTTTCCGGCCTCTGTAGGTACTGTACTCACACTAACACTCCCTCTCCGTATACTCATAATTTAAAGTAAAATATTAAAAAACAGTACCTATGTCATAGTGGGTCAGGTGAGGCAATGCAAGGGTGGCACGTAGAACAGTGCCTGGCATGGTAGTGCTTTCTATTTCTTTCAGGAGTGAGAAACACAGGCTTCAAATATGAATCAGAAAGAATCTGGATTTAGGCTTTCTTTTCTTTTCTTTTTTTTTTTTTTGGTTTTTTGAGACAGGGTTTCTCTGTGTAGCCCTGGCTGTCCTGGGCTTGCTTTGTAGACCAGGCTGGCCTCGAACTCAGAAATCTGCCTGCCTCTGCCTCCCAAGTGCTGGGATTAAAGGCGTGCGCCACCACCGCCCGGCTTAGGCTTTATTTTCTATCTCCTGCTTGTTCCTACATCTCGTTTCTCATCTGCATAAACTGGGATAAGAGTTACTGCTTTGTACAGGTGCAGTGGGGATTAATTGAGATGGTAAATGCAAAATACTGGAGGCTAAGAATGAATTTGACTCATGAAAACTGCTATCATTTTAGCAGGTGGCAGCTGCTGTTTCCACCCTCAGACGGGTTCAATGGCTCACAGCTTAAAACTCATAGGTCCTATATATTGACCAATGGGGAGGTGAGGAGACTACAAAGTATGGGATAGATGGGTAGAGAGATGACGCTGGATTTCCTATTTGTGGTGGATCCTAGACAGAATAACTTTAGCTGAATGAGACCTAGGCACTGTCTCATACAGGTGAGTCTGACCAGAAACACACAGAAGCTGTGAACTAACAGACCAAATACAATATGACATAGCTGGACCACGCGGCTTCAGGGTCCTGGGTAGGAGACATCTAGTTAACGTTGTCTCCCTTCTCCTCTTCCAGACAGGATCTAATTATTTAGTTCAGGATTTCCTCAAACTCTCACCAATCCTACTGCCTCAGCCTCCTGAATGCTGGGATTATATTGCCACTGTGCCTGGGTCCAGCTGAAGAGACTTCCTTGAAGAAAAGGTTTTTAGCGTACATATCAAAGAATGTGTGTGTTAATGGAATTAATCCGTAGAAAGTACAGGTCAAAGAGTTATACCATATCATGATTAGCTTTGGAAGTTTGGCCAAGGAATCTTTTTTAACTTAGTAGAAATGAGAGAACACCAAATTGCCAGGAGCAACTGGAGCCTGAAGGGTAACTGGCCTGCCTGTCACAGACAAGATAAATACTGGTTCAGAAATTTACCCACTGGTAGGTTAGCCCTGTGATCAGACTTAAAAAAAAAAAACCCACTTATTTATTTATGTATATGAATGTTTTACCTGCATGTATGTACACCATGTTTGTGCCTGGTGCTCCCAGAACTGGAGTTACAGACTGTTGAGAGCGACCATGTGGGTCCTGAGTACGTAACAGGAGCCTGGTCCTCTGCTTAGAGTAGCAAGTGCTTTTAACCGCTGAACCATCTCTCCAGCTTCTGCTCTACGTCTTTATTCTGTGGTGTTATGGGAGGTTATCTGGAAAAGAGATACACCTGCCAGAGTTCTAAAGGGAAAATAGTCGTGTATTTTCTAACATTCTGCCTGGGTGTATGAGGTTTTATTGTTAACCTGTCACATTACTGCATATTAACTAGAAATAATACACATTCATATTTGATTGTGGTGGACATCTACACAGGTGAGAAGTTATAGAATGTATAGAATTAAACAAATACACACTGATGCGTACAAGTTGATCTGGAAAATTTGCTCGAAAATTAATACCCCGACTGGGATATAATTTTGGTTGACATGGCGTGGGGAAGAGCTGGGTAAAGTGAACAAAGACTGTCTCTGTATTACTTTTTACAACGGCATGGGAGTCTTCAATTCTCTTGACATAAAAATTTAAAAATATATTAATGAAAGATATTTTTGCCTTAAAAATGCACTGGTAAACGTTGTTTCCGAGCAAACGCGCTCAGCGAGTCCCATTTGCTTTCCTGAGTTATGCACACTCCAGGAATCCTCGGGCACAAAACAGGCGCCATTAGTTTGTTCTGAAGCCAGAGCTGAAAGAAGGAAGTCCCGGTGCGGGAAGGGCCGGCTCCTTTCTGGGAAACTACGGACTGCAACTGGCCCAAACTGCCAGCATGTCTGTCCCAGCCTCCGTTAACTTTACCCGAGTTTCTGAAGTACTGCGGCGCCGTCCACTCCAAAAACAGAGATCAAACCGTTTATGATTGATTCTCATTTTCTCCATAAAGGGACAGCACGAAGCTGCTTTTTGCAGCCAGGCAATACTTTATTTATTTTCTTTAACTGGTTGCAGGATTTCTGCAGACTCAACTCGCAACACGAATGAACTTCACTTCTAGAAAGACTGGGCAGGAGGCGGGCGAGGACTCCGCGACGCTCCAACCCAGAGTTCGCAAAGCCCAGAATTTGCGCGAGCATAGCGAACTTGGGTAAAGCGAAACGGCTAGAGGAGTGGCGGGCTGGGGAAGCCGCCCACTCCGGCCTCAGTTTCCTAAAGAGCTAGCTCCCTTCCAGCCTGGGAGCGTCGTTGCCTACGCACGCCAGGAGGGGGTAAACTGAGGCACAGCAGGCGGAGGGCACAAACGCGGCCTTCCTAGTATCCGGCCGCCCCGCCTCGGACCGCACAAAGCCCTGAGCCCGCGCCATCGCGCGCGGCTCGCTCCCCCGTGGGCGCCAAGTCCCGCCCCACGCGCCCCGCCCCGCACCATGACGTCACTGCGGCGGCAGGCCCCGCCCCACACCGGGCCCGGCGGCATGACGTCACCGAGGCCCCACCCCTCCGGAGCGAGTTCGGTCCTGGCGTTCATTTCATTCCTGTCCTCATTCCGCACATTCTTCGCATCGCTCGCGCCGCGCCGCGCCGCCCGAGCCGAGCCGAGCCTCCGCGGCCCCGCCGCCCGCCGCGGGCGCCCCCCAGCACTTCGCACACTCGCTTCCAGCTCGCGGGGAGTCCGCGCGCCGGGGCCCGGGCTCGGGGCGGCCGCGGCGGGGCGCAGGCCATGCGCTGACCCCCCAGCGCGCAGCGTCTCCGGAGCGCGGGCAGCTGCCCCGGCGCGCCCTGCCCGTCCCGGGAGCCGGCGAGGCCGGGTTGGGGCTGCCCGGCGCGGGAGTACCGCGGGGAGTACCGACTTGGAGTAGCGCGGGGGCGGCGGCCCAGCGCCCCGAAGTTTGCCGCGCCTGCTCGGGCGGCCGAGGTAAGTTGCGCGCGGGGCGGACTCGGGGGCGCGGGCTGTCTAGGCGTCACCGCGATCGGCGCTTTGTGTGCGGCTCCCAGAGGGGAGCGGCCCCGCCGCCCTGCAAGTTGGGCCGCAACCCCGCGCGGCAACAGGCGGCCCCGCTCGCCTTTCTGCGCGCCCCTCTCCAGCGTCCCTCTCCCGCGCACCTCGCTCCTTGTCTGGGAAGCGCCGAGTTCGGCGCGATCGCGGGTGGGGAGAGCGTCCGGCGCGCAGTCTAGAGCCTGCAGCCTGGAGACTCCTCCGGCGCCCGGCCCCTTCGGGGTCCGCGCCGATTCGGGCTCCTCCTCCCGGGAGATGAAAGAGGGCTCTCTCGCCCTTGCCGCCTCTCCAGAGCTACAGCGGCGGCGGCCGCCGCCGCTCCACTGCACATTCAAGTGGAAAATTTTCTGGAGTCAGCAGAAACATTGTGTCCAAAAAAGACTAAGTCGCACTTACCACCAAACCCGGGAGTAGACTCTCCCTGGAAAACTTCCCCTCTGTAGGAAATACTGGGGGATTTGTTTATTTATTGGAGGAGAAACGATCCCCAGGAGGGCCAAAAAAAAAAAAAAATATGGGGACACTTTTAGCCTTTGTTCGCGGCAGCACCACTTGTTTTCAAAGTCTAAAGGCCCGTTTGAAAGAAAGTTCAACTTCTAGGAGTTTCCTTTTTCTTTCTTAATGCATTTTTTTTTAAAAAAAAAAAATCAAAGCTACATTTTAACAAGTGGAAAACAATGAGGGGCTCACACTTCACTTTTCTTCCCATGAAAATAAAACCCAGACTAGTTTTCCTCGGTCTTAATCGTCTTTCTTTTTAAGAATCTATTTAAAGTTGAATGGTGTCACCCGTATAAAAATATTTATGAAACAATGAAATACCAGCCACCAGCGTTTCTCAGGAGGATTGTTAAGTTCTTAGAAGCTGTCTGTGATTTACAGAAATGCAAATTGAATCTCAGCGCTGGAAACTTACCGACAGATATTCCAGGAATCGGTAGTGTAGAAAGGCCGGGTTTTAAAATAGCGCCATTTGAAAGGAGCTGAGGTCCTTGGAACAAAAATGGTCTGTAAATACGATCATATTTCAAAATAGTGAAAGGAAAATATTTCAATTCCTACAGATAATGCAAAGTAACAGAATCTCAGCCTCCTCCACGCCTTGTGGCCTGCATTCGTTCTGTTAGTTTAGGTGGTCTGGAGGCTTAGCGAGTGCTGAGTGCCTGCAGGTGGTTCCCCGGGTGGACAGATCCTTCCCGTTAGGGAGACTCGATCTACCCGGAGCCAAGGGGTAGCTTGTCTGTGCAAGCCTGAGCTCTTGGGTGGGGGCTAATTTGCCTTGAGACTGGGGCTGGGAATAGTCCTCAGGCTGTACAGACTGTGCCAGGGGCTTCCGCCTTTCAGCGGAGTCTGCGCTTTTCTGTGAATAGCAGGATCTTTGGGCCCGGGCGCATCTGAATGCTTATAAGGGCCAGACTTAGATCCAACTTTGGTAAGAATCTTTCCTCTTTAGAAGGAAACAGTAGACCCAGTTACAGCATGACTCCGGAAAGACAAACGCATTTAGCTGAGCCTTTGTCAACAGCAAGGTTTTAAATTGATGATTTTAAGGGAGAAAGGCGTATTTTTCTAATCTCAGTATTTCCATAAATGGTCATAAGATATTTTTGTGTAGTAATTCTTTGAATGTGTAACTCTGTGTTGGACTCTTAGGTTTCAGGTTTTCAACAGAGTTTGCAATTCTTTTATTTGTTGTTTGTATAAAAAAATGAGCTGATAAGTTATCTCCATTACTGAGTCTTGCTCTTGTCCTTAGTAACCATTTTATTTTCTGTTTAATGGCAAATATTGTTTAAATTGAAGATTTAGGGAAATATTAGAATACTTTTTAAAAGTATTCTAAAAGTATAAAAATATTTTTTAAAAACAAGTTTGAAACAAGGCCAGAGAGACACTTTGCCTTTACAAAAGAGGTTAAAAAAGAAAAAAAAAAAAAAAA
>JADRCD010224592.1:5093-20625 GCA_019843815.1 Montemys delectorum | reverse complement strand
AAAAAAATTCATTTGTTACATCCAGAGGGTAAAAGCCTACACACACACACACACACACACACACACACACAATCTGGGTTGAACAGGAAGAGGAGAGCACAGAGGGCTTGGGAAAATGACAGAAATTTTTGCTTCTAGCTCTTCAAAACACCTTGACTTAGTGTCAAATTTTAAGTGCTGCTCCCACAGATCTAAGTAATGCTGTCTTTGGAGTCTTAAGATTCTTAGCAACCAATGGAAGGGAGTCAAGGCCAACTTTTTTGTAATATTGAACATCTAGGGGCAGAAACTGATAAATGTTTCATGTATATTGTGAGCATACATTCACATATTAACTGATTCAGTTAATCCTTACAGGGACTTAGAAAGGCATGGAGATTGCTGAACAGCATGTCAGAGATGAAGACATTAACACGTAAGGGTATTGAGGAAACTGTGAGTCTTAAAAATACATAACCTACATCCAGAGAAGAAATATTTATGCTGCTCCAGAATCAAGTAGTTGCCGGTGATATCAAGTCAGAAGAAAAAGAGAGCTTAGCCATTATTGAGATTAAACTGGTGAGTGAAAAAAAATAGTGGTTAGGGCTGAAAAAGTAAGTACATAGGAACATCAAAATGATATCGAGGCATCAACACCAAGAGAGCCAACTGGGAAATGTGGGTGCTCCTGGGAGAGGCTTAATTCTCTTTGTTATCACAGTGACTACTCTTGTGTACTTTATCTTATTTGAAACATAACTGTTTCATTTTATAAGGAATTCAAGAGTTTTGTTGTTATTGTTGTTGTTTGCTTCTCAAAAATCTTCAGCCAGTAGTTAGCAAAGACTAGAGTCTAATTCAAGTTGTCTGTCTCTAAAATCTGTGCTACTAATAACTTTCTAACAAATGAAAGTCAACAGCTCTGGAGAGGGGCAAGTTCCCACCACCCAGAAAAGCCTGTGACCATTTGTCCTTGCTAACTCACTGCATTTGATTTACATTTCTGAAAAGCCTAAGGATTCAGAGTTAAAAAAGAGATCTTAAGCTCACCATTTGTTGCCTTAAAATTATATAAGATGAGCTCAGTGTATTTACAAATGCCAACATCTATTTTATGTGACTTTCCTGTTTTTGGAACTTTCTAGAGTTGCTGCCTTACCATGGGGAGTAATGGAAAGGTGTGTTGCTTAACCACACAGCTATTTTCTTACTTCTCAGCTCCGTGCTTCCTGCCACTACAGGCTTTCTGTGCCTCTCCTCAGGGATATCTTTACATGCTCCTTCCCCTGAAACAGCTTGAGATCCCAGGACACTGACTGATTCTTACCAACCTTTGTGCACATCTCCTGTGGTAACCAGGGTCTCACTTCATTCATTTTCTTCCTTCAAAGGTTGTAATTTCTTTAATGCAAAGATTTCATTCCTTAAAAATTATTTTGAAAACTTTACTTGAAAACCCTTGCAAATAAACACCACACACAAATTAATCAGATCCAAAGTCTACATACATTTCAGTGACCTTCTGTACAGGTAGGCTACCCATTCTGAGACTGTAGAGTTTCAAAGGGGATTTCACCCTTTTAGAATGTTCTTTACTCCACCCCACAGCACCCTTTGAGATTGCTTTGTTGACGTATTGCATGCCCTACATGTAATTATCTTTACTTTATTTAATTAATATTTTGTTTCAAGAAGACTCCATGAAATCTACAAAGAGAAAAAAAGAAAAGAAAAGGAAAGAAAGAAAGAAAGAAAGAAAGAAAGAAAGAAAGAAAGAGCTAGCTACCTGTTAGTGCCTGTATTGATGTGGGACTGGAATATTTTGTGGTTTCTAAGATGAAAAGCAAGGGCGTTATGTTTTCAGGTATCCAGGATTTCCCCAGTAGGGCCTCTTAGGTATGTGGGCAGCTGATCTAAAGTCTGGGATTGCTGTACTACCCACATACTCACGCCCACCACCCAGCTAGGACACTTTAAAGAAGTTTGTATTTAAAAGTACCTGAATATTTAAGAATGCTTGTTGTTCAAATTTAAGTCAGAGAGCACATAGGGGAGAAAAAAATCCAAAACTCCCAACAAATCTTATTTTGATTCATTTACTGGGAAAAGCAAAATACAAAGATAGAATGACAAATTGCTGGGGGGCTAGAAGAGGAGGCAAGCAGAGCCGGAGCGTGCACACCTAGCTCCCACTCTCTCCTGTGGCCCCAGGTCTGTCCATCATGCCTCTCAGCCCTAGCTTATTCATCTACACCCTTAGGTCAGCTACAGGTGATGAATGTGCTTCTGATTAAGATTGCTGTGCATATGTGGAAATGGGGGTAGAGGGGAAGAGAGAGAGAGAGAGAGAGAGAGAGAGAGAGAGAGAGAGAGAGAGAGAGAGAGAGAATATCAACCTGAGAGTAGCCCCACATCCAACAGAGAGGCTTGGCTTGGGGACAGACAAAGCAGCTAATTGTGAGCAGTTCCACTAAGGGGCCTGGGAAACTCAAGCACAGAGGGGTGGCTGTGACCCATTTGGCACTAGCAGGACTGGCCTTGCATATTTCAGCACCCTAGATGCTCAAACACCTGGAGTTTCTCATGAGTGCAGCCCTGTTCTTGGAGATTTATGACATTTACCAGATCTGGCAGCTGGCTAATCTGCAGGAAAGGTAATTCTTTAAGGGGCCCAGTCTATAAGTCAGGGCTCCCCAGGAGGGCTCTGGTTCCCTTCTTAGTTCCATTCAAAGCTTGGACAGTTTGGCTGCAATGAAAATGCTGTCTGAAGCTGGGCGTTTGACTGTGTGGGTTGAGTGTTGGCTCTGCAAGCATGGGGGCCTGAGTTGGAAATACCAGCTCCTAAGTATAAAAGCCATTGCTGTCGTCCCAGTGGTATGATGTGGAGACAGGAGGATCCCTGGAACTTGCTGCTCTGCCATGGCAGTCCAGCTGAAATGACAAAGCTCCAGACCTAATGACAGTGTCTCAAAAATGATTAGGTGGAAGAAGACACCTGGCATCTACCTCTGGCACACACAGGTATAACACACACACACACACACACACACACACACACACACACACATACACACACACAGAGACACACACACACACCCCTAAACATTGCATTTGAGTTTCCACATTCTTATCCTGAAGTTATAAATGATGGAGAGGCTTCTAAGATGACTTTTCTTCTGTGGCTTGAGAGGAATTTAGCTTGGGTTTGTTACTCTCTCCTGTAAGGGCTCCATCCTTCTAATACCTATCATTCCCCCATCATGAATGGCCAAGGGCAGCTGCCATCAAAATCTGTCCTTCCTTAGACTGGAAATCACAGTTACCCATCGGCTTGAATCTGTTTGACAGTGATGTCATTTCCTTGCATAATTGTTAGCATCCTCTTTTCCATTGGCAAATGGTCGGTTTCCAAGTCAAAAGAACAGCAGAACCTTTCACTAACTCCCCTCTCTGGGGGTCTAATTCCTTATCCATACTACCAACTTTTCTATTAGTACCAGCCAAGAAATAAATCTTATCATTCTAGCAGAGGTTGAACATACATTGTAAATAGCGATGTGCCAAGTTTTCAGTAGTATACACAATAAACACCACTGCCACCACCGTAGAAAAACTGCAAAATGGCATAATATATAGGATGGGTTTGGACTTGGAGATAGTAACTTTAAAATAGGAAGTAAATACCCTATATCCTACAGGTAATTTCCTTTGGTTTTTAAGCCTGTTAGTATGCCAAGACAGAGGGAATTCTTACAGCTCTTTTTACTTCACTATATATACCTTGAATTGTGCTATAAGTATTTTATACATGTATACATTCTCTTGAACGTAGATATGGCACTGGAGATTCTTGTTCACCTCTGTCTGGTACCCCAGGGCCTATGAAACAGTACCATAATGCACACAGAAATCAGTAATGAGCCATGATGTTGCTGAATCTGCCTTATTTAGCAGAATACTTAATGCACAGTCTGCTCCAGGAGAGCTGGTCTCGGGCTTGTGTCATTTAGGGTATTATGTGGCCTCCTAAACATTTTGGTTATGACTCATGGCTTAAAGCTGAGCTTCTTTCTAATGAGATTCCTCCATCTTGTTCATCACTCAGCAGCTCGGCAATAGGCTGTGGAATAACACGACACCAGATAAAAATAAAGTAACAGCTAAAATAAGCGATAATTTCCCTCCTGCTACCCAAAATGTGGTTCCTCCGCTTCTGCTCACAATCCAGCAGCCAACTGAAAGAGGCTGAGTAACAAGGAGGAGCCCAGACACAGGCCAAGGTGACCACACCAAGGACAGGTCACATCTCAGGAGGGTGTAGATTCCTCCTGGGTCCCAGGGAGGCTAAAGGAAGCTTTCTCCCCAACAAACACACCATCTGTAGCAATCAGATCTTAGAATTTTGTTGGAGATGGAGAAAACCTTGTCTCAGCAATGATCAACACTTTTAATGTGGATAAGAGCTGTAATGGATTTCACACTTTGACAATTATGAGAAATTTGGTTGAGAACAGTTTTATAAGAGAAAAGAGTGAGTATAGACCAACTTTTAAAAGCGGCATACAGAAATGTCCCCTAGAGATAGTCCCATCTTTGAGTGATTGAGTAGGAAGATGGAAAAGTTCCTAGAATTATTGGCAGAGCTGAAGAAATGTGTTCTAGTCTGGATATCTGGAGCGGCTCAAAGAGAACGAAATGAAGAGCTGGGCCCTGCGGGAATGGCTGTGTGCACCACAGTCAGAAAGCCTCCCTTCAGGAAGATGTACACCGAGCTGCTAGTTTCAGTAGGTTGGGTTTTTTTGCCAGGCACAGGAAGGAAGGCATCTCAGAGTTAATTACAAGGCCATGGATGGAACTGCTATCTATAGACCATTCGGCCTTGTCTTAGCTACAATACCTAAGGGATCATGTTCCCACAGAGCCTGGCAATGGCAACTCCAACTCTTCCAGGCAGAAACAAATGTGAAGAGCAGCAGGAAAAACAAAACAAAACAAAACAAAACAAACAAAACCGAAAACCAAAACCAAAACCAAAAGCAATAAATTGTAATGACTGTATTTCCCAAACATTCTAGGAGGTGAATGTGGGGGCAAGCACCAGTCAGTTGTCCTCGTAACTTGGAGAACCCAGTACTGAGGGAACATAATTCCTTACCAAAGGTATTGTAGCTCACGATTTCAGGGTACAGTCCACCATGATGGGGAAGTCCATCAGCACTGTTCAGGAAGTAATGAGTATTATTGCTTAGCTCACCTTTTTCTTTTTATGGAATTTTATGGCCACATTTATTCTGGGTCTTTACAGTTCAGCCTACTAGATAACTTATCAAAATTATGTCCAGAAACTTGATTTTTGGATGATTTTAGATCTCGACAAATTGGCAGTCAATAGTAACCGTCACACCTGGTTGGCTTAGGGAGGTGGCAGTCCGAGAATTTTCAGAAAAAATGCCTTTTTGGAGACATGTTGGGACTGCCAGCTTCCAAGATGGCTTGGTGCCTACAAGATGGATGAGGGATAAGGTAGTAGGAGTCAAATGGAGTTTTTAAAAAAAGGAATTTCAAGTACAGCAGTGAAGCATCTCAAAGTATTCCTATGGTATAGTATATTAAATATCACTGTGAAATTCCACAGCGACCTCATGTAAGAAGTTAAAAAGTAATTCATTAGCTTTAGTGTTAATGCCAATGAATTTTCTCTAACCAATTCGTGTCTTTTATACATTTGTCTTATAGAAAGTTGCAAACTAGAAAATAACTATTGCAAAATCAAGATTGATTTTCTTTTTCTTTTTTATTAAAAGAAGTGGAAGTTTCTAGCCTTCTGCTTGAATTTTTGGTCTTCACTTAGATTGGATGTTAAAAATGTATTCGATGACTCATAGGTTCTATTTTTTATTAAATATGTGGGTGGGAGTGGTGGGAGAAATGATAAAAAATAAACAGTAACAAATTTCCCAAAGGTCGGTATTTAAACTGAATTTGAGATAAGGAAGCTTGGCTCAGCAACTTAACCACATCCCAGCATCAAGCAAAGCAGGCAGAGGGATGCATAGGCCACCCAGGAAAAACATCAACACGGTCAAATTCCTTGGAGCATCCTCCCTTTTCATGGTGGTAAGATTCCCATTTGCTCATCCTTATCTCTTAGCCTTGCTCTTTGTCCTAGAAAGAAAAACAGGCAAGGCACCTTTAAACAAAACTCTAAGCCACGTGTGCTGTGTGCTGCAGATTCCCCCAGAATACAGAGGCATGGGGTCCGTTGGCTACACACTGTACTTTACATATATTTTTGTTGGAGAATGATTCAAGCCATTGACCGCCAAAGAGACAATATCTCATTTTATAGAGTTAGTATTTCCTATATTTGATGTCTGGAAGGGTTTGTAGATCTCTTAGCCCTTCCTCCTACTACCTGTTTCTGTTTTGTGGGTGGGTGGTGGAGGATGGTTATAAATGTAACTATTTAGGAGTCAGTTTGGCAGTATGGTTTAATAAACAACAATAGCAGCTATCCCCTGGGGCCTAGGATCTCTTCAGTCATGGGCTTTTGACCAGATTTACAGTACCACACATGAATCCCTTACATGGAGCAGGCCTCTTATCTAATCAGAAAACAGATGTTTATCTGCATAACCATTGTACTGCTATTCCTCCAGTGGCCATATCTTGCCTGGTCTTGCCTGACAGGTCCATTCTGTAGCATGTAGGATCTTGTACTAGATAAGACCGTTGAAGCTTTTCTCCCTCGGCAGCAGTGCTATTTTAAACCAAAACATTGTCCCCTTTCTGTGATAATGACATAAATCACTATCCCCAGGCATCCCACACCTCTAGCATGTGAGAAACTCTAGAGCATCTTCATTTTGTTCTCTGCTCCTGGCTCCATTTCAGTGTCTATCTTTTGACTCCATCCTTCTTTTTTCCTCTCTCAGTCAGATCCAGCTTCATGTAGCCTTTTAATGGTCATGGTAAGGAAGCTTCCTGGCCTAACAGTGTTAACCACGCTCCTCATTCGAGCCACGTCAAATATCCGTGTCAGGATGAGGCATTACATTTAGAGCCCTTCAATGGATCAAGTCTTCTTGTGTTTTAAGTCTCACGGTCCTTAGGACTTTGTTTATGTATCAGGACATTTACTGAGATCATTGTGCTGCCTCTCACACATAGGAGATGAACCCGAGCCATCCTATGCTTGCTTACCAAGTGCTTGGCACAGAAGGGCTCATACTTACCTTTCCTTAGTGGTAGACTCTAACTCTGACGAGGTCAATCCAATGTGGTACTTATCATGCTCTGTTTATAATTCCTTTTCTTTTTCCTTTTTTATTTTTTCCTTTTAAGATTTATTTATTATAGATAAGTACACTGTAGCTGTCTTCAGACACTCCAGAAGAGGGCATCAGATCTCGTTAAGGATGGTTGTGAGCCACCATGTGGTTGCTGGGAATTGAACTCAGGACCTTCGGAAGAGCAGTCGGTGCTCTTAACCGCTGAACCATCTCTCCAGCCCCCTTTGGGTGGGTTTTGGTGGGTCTAGGTCAGGTGATTTGAGAAAGTTACCACTCCTGGTAGGATGGATGCATGATGTATATGTGTTTTGGTTTACACATTCGATGAGTCTATGATACAGTAATGTGAAGTAGCAAGATTGGTTCTGTGCTGACTTTTATTTGTCAGCAGTTTCTTTCACTTCTCTTGAGCAACTAGGGGAAAAGGTAATGTAACCTTGAGAAGAAAGTGGTTATTGCCAAATGGGAATGAAATTCATGACTTTTAAATGCATTTTGGAGCTTCCAAGGCTATGAGGACTCGGGGCATAAAATTCATGACAATAAACAATGAATTGGCTCAGTGAGAGGTAGCTGTTCCTCCCAGTGGATGAGATAAAATTTTTATAGGCTGTAAGAAAAGCAGGTCAGAGGGAGAAAAATTACAAAGGCATGGTTGGGTCCCAGAATAAGGACCCTGCATATCCCTCCTTGGTATAACTGGGGAAAGACTGTACAATTCTAGGGACTTTATATTCAATAGTTAGGTGAAGCTGCTCCCCACACCAAGCACACAGCAACAACCATCCATCCCAACACATAGTAACCTGCATGGAGCAGCCAGGTTAAAGAGAGTCATGCAGAGGATTGGGGAGAGAGGCTCATGGGCGTGTTCTCTTCCTGACTCTCCTGTTCATCAGTGGCTTTGGCCTCTTTTTATTGGGAAATGTTGCTGTGCATGGGGCATATATCTGTGTATACTATGAGGATTATCTGAAGAGTGACCAAGTTATGTTATACATAGAAAACGTCAAACTGGGCCACCTACATTAAGTGTATATAATATGAGTTCTAAATAAGGAAAGAATGAATTTTAATTTGTTGCTTCTAGTCAGAAATGTGAGGGAAAGGAAAAAAAACTTTTAATAAAAATATATTATCAGTATAATTAAGTCAACTTTCCATCCAGGCTTTCTTAGAAAGGTTTTCCCTGTTTATTTTTGTGATTTATGTGAACACAAAAGTGCTCAGTGACCCAGGTACCGGGTTTGAAAATCCAGCTAATGATACATTTACTACATTATGAATAAAGGCCTTCCCAGGTCCCCAAAGAAACTTTAATTTGAGGAATTAGATGGCTCAAAAGCTTTACCCCAAAGCGTTCAGTATGAGGCATGCCAATGCAAAGAGATAAGGAATGAACCCTCACAGGGACTGAGACTCCCCACAAGGAAGATATTTAAAACATGAAACTTCATCAAAGTTTAACATTGAAGTCTGACATTCAAAATTGCTGGCTTATGTGCCATTGAGTCTCAGACTGAATTTCAGGTTGTCAACTGTGGAGTGACTGCTCGTGGCATCTATGGAAAACTAGAATCAGTTATTGTGGGTTTTCATTACTAGTGTTTGTCAAACCTACGTTTTCATATGAGGAATTTAAGGCTCCAGAAAGCAAGATGTCCATCCAAGCCATCATGTTCATGACTGGCCAAACTGAGAAGTATGAAGATGTGATTTTCCCATCATGTCCAGCCCTGGCTACCCAATAACTGCTCATACTGTTAGGACATTCCATTCACCAATACAGTTTTTGAAACCATAAGTCAGATTTCATTTTGAGGATATATTAATATGTCTGGACAATGTAGGAGTCATGGAGCAAGAAAAGCTTAAGCATACACCAAGGAAGAGGTAAATTAATTGTGTATGCATTTCCAAATCTTCTGAAAGATAAAATGTCAGCTACTTTTGTTATCCTTGGTCCAGATTTTCCTGCTTCTATTAAAAAAAAACACACAAAAAGAGAAGTTAAGCTGTATTGGCTTTGGCATTGTTTTCAAAGGGGCCCTTTCATTTCCTAGAAGACCTCATTTATCCCTAGCTCTCCTGCTCCCAGAGGACTGGAAACTCAGCCAGGGCATCTGATTTATGTAATTACCCTTTCCTGAGTACGGATGGCCTCTAACTCCCACATGAAGTGAGGTGAATTTGAGGAAAAACACTCTGCCTTTATTTTGCATCCTACCCTCCCTCCCAACCCCAGCTCTCATTCGTAAGCAGACTTAGCGTGGGGAGCAATGATTCTGAAATCCAGAGCCATCTCTCTCTGTCAAAGCTTTCAGGGAAGAAGACTTAGAGCCCATCAATTTCATAATAATGAACAGTGAGGGTGCCTCTGGTGGTGCTCTCACCCAAATCCCCATTTAAAGGCTGCAAGGGAAGGACAAAGCCTAGTGTTTCCGGAAGAGCAGATTTAGGCTAGATCAGCTATGGAAATCAGCACTGGCTCACACGTCCAGGACCTAATGAGAAGCTGGCGGAGGCCCAAAAGGAATTGAGTCTACTTGGCTGTGCATTTGAGTCCCCATTTTGATGTTTTTCATGGGAATCTGTAGAGCAGAAGGAAAGAGCAGAGGAAGCAGTGTGGGGAGTGGGTAATCACAAGTCTTGGCTATATGTTCATTTCAGTTTCCTGAGTGGAACACAATGGACAGAGTCTTTGATGGCTTCTTCTATCATGGATTCTCCTACACTCATGGCTCTGTCCCATTTTGTAATGTTTGGGGTATTCAATTTCCCTGCCCCTCACAGAGATAAGTATATGTGTACCCTGGAATTCAATGAGGTCTCTACTTGAGTTTAGCTTTTGTGAATTTGCAAAGTTGCCTGTCAGTCTCTTTATTTTTTTTTCCCCTCCAACCATAATCCATCACCTCCTTCATGTATATTCTTATGCTTGGAATCTGACAGTTCTAGAAAATGTAGTCAGAAAGTGTCAAGGGAGATGAAGGGGGGAAAGGGAAGTGCAAACAGACATTTAGGACCACTGCCAAATTTCCTGTGAAATAATTTTAGAATTCTATTTGAATGTGACTGGAAGACGTCAGTGAGGAGGCAGGAGGACATGCCTTGTGCAAGCACAATCCCTCTCCTCCCATCATGATGTAAGTGATGTCTTTTTGATGTAAGAGAAATAGACGGAAAGTGGTAAAAATACCTTCTTGCTGCAGCATATTTTATCCGTAGCCTGTGGTGGTTACACTGACTCCCACAGAAGGAAAACTCCTTAAAGCCGGTGTTCATACGATGAACAAGACAAACAGACAAAGCCTGGGCTTTTAGATACATAATGAATACATTGGGGAATATTTATAGCATGTGGAGGAAGAGGAACTATAGCTGTAACTGTACAATTATTGGACTTCCCCTAAATTTGAGTTTGAGCTGATTTCATGCTGGAGTCTTTACCCCATAACAGACACTCTTAAGCTGAAATGACAGGCTTTGTGTGTTTGTGAGTTCCTGTGCTGTCAGCAGGTCATTTATCTGGACAGCCAGATTCAGGTGACTTTTGGCCTTTCATTGTTTGGTTCAAAGCATCCCGAATTGTTTGTCTATGCTGGCTGCCAGTCAGATTGCTCTAGCTACCATAACTCGCTTTTAGGTACATAGAAGTCTAATATTGGGCTTTCTTAGGTTCCTGTCCTGACTCTGCTACTTCCACCAGTGTTTGCCAGTTGGCTTCAGAGTGTTCTTCAAATGTATTGCTTTTTCTTTCTTGCTTGCATCTGATTTTTATTTTATTTTATTTTTTTAAGCAAGGGTGCACCAAGTCACAAGCCTTCCTGGCTGAAGCTGACTTCTGATAGAGACATCGCTCAGGAGATTTTGCTTTTGAGAATTTTCAACTTTTACTGCTCACTAACCTCCTTACTCCTCTGACTCTCTTTCCCTTGCTGACTTCTCTTTTCGCCTTCCCTGAGCTTGCTTTTCAGCCAATTGACCATTCTTCTTCATCTCCTGCTTATTGATGAATGAGATTCATTCATCTTTCTCTCTCTTTGGGGGGATGGGGTGAGGTGGTCTGTGAATAGCTATAGACTCGGCCTGCTCCCATTTTTCCACTTTGCTATTCACTTCCATGGAAACAGAACTGTGGGGTGGGAGGCACCAGGGTCAAAGGTCAAGAGTGATCACCTTTTGAATTCAAGCCTCTGATTTCCACTAGGGATAACATATTGTAACCCAAAGAAACTGGGCAAATACTTGTCTCTCCGAAGGCAAAATACAAAGGAAGAGAGGGGGAAAAGAGTAGAAGATCAGAGAAAAGGGGAGGAATGAGAACACTGGGGTCAGGTCCCACTCTCTGTAGTGGTTTTCAGATG
Organism: Montemys delectorum; assembly: GCA_019843815.1. NCBI lineage: Eukaryota > Metazoa > Chordata > Mammalia > Rodentia > Muridae > Montemys > Montemys delectorum. The sequence goes on along the minus strand of JADRCD010224592.1, from coordinate 8,984 downwards.
GTCTCTGGTGACTTTATATGTTAAGCATTGTGCTTGAAACACTATGGATCTTCTCAAGGGCTGGATTTGGCAGATATTGTGCACCCCATATACACAAGTAAAGCTTTCCCACCTTAGAGACAACTTTATTTAAAGCATTGCACAGGGACAACTATTCTTCAGTATTAGAGCTGCCTGTGAGTGTATGCTGTGTGAGATTCTTCCTCACTTCTTAGTGATTTTGTAAGACTCAGTGGCATGTGTCTCCTGGGTGAAATATATTTGCATTTAAGCTTACTGGTTTTATGTCTCCTGGTTAAAATGCAAGAAATTCTATCAAAACAACCAAAGAATGAAACATACCTGCTTTTGACTTGTGTGTGATGTTTTAATATAATTTTGGCAAAGAATGAATTAGTATTAAGATCAAAATAGTTTTTCTAAAGACTCTTTAAATGCCTTGACCTCCGTTTCATTTCTCTTTCTAGCCTTAGCACAATGGTTTGCATTGTAGAAAGATTGAATAATGAGCAGAATATATTTAAAAGTTTTTTTGTCTAGGCATCTTGATACTTTCTCTATTGTGGGGAATGATTTGATTCCTTACAAATAATCCCACTGTTACCCAAATAACAGTTAAGGGTAACCCCAAGTAAATGCTTGAACAGCACAAATGATGCTGCAAGACATTTTCATGGGACTTCTTATTTTGTTTGGAGAAAGATTTTCATATTAACAATAAAATAACAATCTAATTCCTTCCTGAAAATTCACAGACCAACCTACGTCTAAGATGAAATAGAAGGATGATACACCAATAGGTGTTTTAAAGTCAAGTAGCTCATTAGAATTACCCAGGGAACAGTATTTTCCGTTCATGGACTCTACAATAACTAACCAGAACATGAGTTATTAAAAAAAAAAAACAACTGTAGTCACAGGACAGACAAATCAAAGAGGGAATAAATCTTGCAAATAAATTATCCAAGTCAAAAGCATTTAGGAGATTCATAGCCACAAACAACAAAATTCCACTGTTGCAGAACAATAACATACTGCTGGGGTGTCATGAAACAATAGTCATTTCCATGCCCCGTGCAGCTGGCTCACAGAAACACTGCCTGATTGATATTATTACAATAAATACAATGCTGTAAATAGACTCGGACATCAAGCATTTTTTCACTGACGCCATACAAGCAGTAGTTTTTGTTTCATGAAGGATCTACACTGCTTAGTTTATTTGAAGAACAGGGAAAGCAGAGCAGAGTGGTTATCCTTTTGAGCTATTCTGGGCTATTTCCAAAAGTGTAGGCTACCATTAAATAACAACTTATTTACCCTAAATTCAGCCAGACAATATAGTGAGATCATAGTAATGGGAGTCTCTTAGAATTATAAAGGCACTCGTTAGATTAAGTACAAATTGGAGAATGGTATTACATTCTACTTAATCAAGAGCCCTTATAGTGGCAGTGACGACACTGTTGGACATTCCCTTTAAGAAGTGTTAACCCAAGCTGGGCAGGACGGTCCTGATGGCCCAGGCAGGCCTCAGCTGGTGCTCAGTGCAAGTTCAGTTCATCTGCCTCCACTTCAGATTGCCTTGTTTTTCTCCATCCGTTTTATCTTTCTGTATTTTTCTCCCACTGAGTTGCACCTGACTGTTAAACCTGTTCATTTTGACTTGAAAAGCAACAGATGTTTCCCTCTTTTTAGCTGTTAAATACCATGTTTCTACATAGACGACATTCAAGCCGCCTGGTAATTAAGCATCAGAGGGCATGGATTCTCATTATCTATGTCTACTTCGTGATGACGTTCAGGTTCTTCGAGGATTAGAGTTTACCTCTCAAAAACAGGAATAAAAATCAACTTGTTTGTGTCACAGGACGGATAGGGTCAAATATGAAAGTATGTATAATTTATGGATATCTATGTGAACCACAATGTATAATTTCTTATATATAAACTCTTTTGTATCCATGACACGTTTATTTTACAAACAACTGAACTGGTTTTTAAGCTAGGTGTAGTGGTATATACATGTGATCCCAGTACAAAATTATCAATGGTTTGTGGCCAGGCTTGGATATGTAGCAATGCGAGCAAGGTCATGTTGGTTTATATGAGACACTATCTCAAAAACCAAAACAGACGAAAATGATAGAATTCATTTCTTTCAATGAATGGTTTAAAGATTAATTAAAAATGCAAACACAATGAACTATTAGAGCGTGCTCGCACACACACACACACACACACACACACACACACACGTAGAGGCTTTCCAATTATTTTCCTGAATTCCCTCTAATTTGTGCATATGGGAGCAAAGAGGTTTGAGGTGATCTCTACATTGTTAGCTCTTAGTTCTCAGTTACCAACATGCATCTGTTCATTATGACATATGACATGACGTTTAAAACAAAGCAGAGCAAAGCTCACCTCTGTTGAGTTTAAAGGACAAGAAATCTCTTAACATCCTTCCTGTTTGTCTGACTTGAGCCTCTAGAGTCCAGCTCACTCTAAAGGACCTCACTGGTACTTTCTCATAGACATCTAACATCTCAATGTTTCCATTACACATGGCGCTTGGCATCACATAGGCAGCCTGTATATTCTATTGTCTTTATACATACAATTCTCAGCCTGCCTTGACATCCTTGGGGGATATATGACCCTTTGATTGTTAATTCTTTATCTGAATTAGCAAATATGTACATCACTTATCTTCTTTTACATATTTGCTCCAGGCTTTACAAGTTGGTTCATTCTCTACAGTGTGAAAACTCTCACTATACCTGCCTGTGTACTTGTATGTTTGTGGTACTTACAGAAGGCCTTGGACTACTCTCTTGTAGCTGCCACTTTGTGTGTGGTTGGGTGTGTGGGGGGGAACTTCTCTTGAAGATATATCTAGCTTCCCCCAAATTGTCCTTGTTTTTTTCTGTCTCTGATAAATACCACATATCTTCAAGGCACTATTCTGAAGACTCCGGTGTTTGAAGATGTTAATTTCAAGAGCCTCATTTTGGTAATTATTGTACCTTGCCCTTTGAACATTTTCTGTCTGGAACTGAAGCCTGAGCTTTTTTTCTAATTAACCAAATTGTCTTTTAAGGGTCTGTTTAAATATCTTTAAAAGTAGAGGGATGGGTGAGAATTCAGCTGAAGGTATATATGGAAGAATATAAACATCAAAGTCTGAACTCCTCAAAGATGGTGCAAGTAAGTTAAAGTCTGTACCATGACCAGAGTGATAGTTTCAGAGGAAGCTGCTTATCTGGTCGAGGTGACACTTAGGGATTGGAGGCATGGTTTTGTGGGCCTCACTTGGGATGCAATGGTAGCATAGCCAAATTAGATGCACAGAGAACCATGTTGACACTTTCATTGCTACTCTTGACTCCGTACCACAGGGCTCTTCCCCCCTGGTGAGGAGACTCCAGTGCTGAGCATGCCCATAATTTGCCGTAACATCAGCCAATGCCTGCTCCTCATTTCCAGGTCCCAATAGGCTTCACTGTTCCTGAAAAGTCTTCTCTGCCTCACCTTGATTTCCAAGAAGAGATAAGCCCTTTCTTACATGCCTTGGTGCCCTTCTCTTTTCCTGCCAACTGATTTCTCAGTCTTATCTCTCAGGAAGGCCTTCTGGAAGCCTGGCACCAGACCACCTTCTCGGTTTTTGCTATCTCACACTAAGGTTGAGACCTGTGAGGTAGTCTTCGAAAGCACAATGGCATGAAGGAATAAGGGACACACTGCTGTAGTCTTCAGAGAGAGCTGGCGAATTCATTTTTAAACAATTCCACTGGAGGTCAGTTGCTTGTGCTCTAGGCCTTAAGTCTAGTTTAATGACTATTACATTTTGGACTTAACATGGTTTTATATATATGTGTGTGTGTGTGT
>JADRCD010224591.1:0-43362 GCA_019843815.1 Montemys delectorum | reverse complement strand
CCTGGAGTGTAATGTAATTAATTTTATTAATGCTTTTTTTTTTAATTCTTCAATCTTTTTTACAATCTAGACTTTATCCCCCTTCCAGTCCATATGCTCAGGCTCTTCTCCATTTTTGTCAATGCAGTTCTTTCAGATAAGAACAATTTTTGGTCAGAGCTTTTGACCATGAGATGGCAATCCTATACCTCCAATTGATGCCCTGTCTTTCTACTGGAGATGGACTCTACAAGTGCCTTCTCCCCAGTGTAGGACATTTCATCTAAGGTCTCTCCCTTTGAGTCTTGAGGGTCTCTCACCTCCTAGGTCTCTGGTCCAGTCTAGAGGGTCTCCCCACCTCCTACCTTCTGAGGTTGCCTGTTTGGATTCTTTCTGTTGGCCTTCAGGGCTTTCCCCACAATACCTAATCATGTTCCCTTCTTCCCCTCCCTGTTGCCTTTCCCACCCAGCTCCATCCCTCCTTCTACCCCCTCCTGTAATTGCTTTCTTCTATCTCCCAAGATGGGATTGAGACCTCCTCACTTGGGCCCTTAAACTTGTTAGCCATCTTGAGTTCTGTGGATTGTATCCTTGGAATTCTGAACCTTTTTGGCTAATATCCACTTACTAGTAAGTACAAGATACACTGAATCTAATAGAAAAGAAAGTGTGAAAGAGCCTCGAATTCATTGGCACAGGAGGAAATTTCTTTTTCTTTTTTTTTTTTCTTTTTTTTCTTAGGTGTTTTCTTTATTTATTATATCTCCTTTTCCAGGTTTCTCTCCAAAAAGAAAAAGAAAAAGAAAAAGAAAACAAAACAAAATAAAATAAAAAACAAAAACAAGCCCCAATTTCTTAACCAGAACTCCAATGGATCAGGCTCTAAGATCAAGAAGCAAATAGGACAAATCAACAACCTACAGATTGGACCTACAGATTAAGAAAAAGTCTTCACTAACTCCACATCTTATAGAGGGAAAATATCCAAAATATATAAAGAACTTTAGAACCTAATCACCAAAAAAACAAACAACCCAGTAAAAAAAAATAGGATATAGAAATGAACAGAATTCACAACAAAGTTATCTTGAATGGATGAGAAGCATTTAAAGAAATGTTGAAAGTCCTTAGTCATCATGAAAATGCAAATCAAAACTACCCTGAGATTCCATCTTATACCAATCAGAATGGCTAATATCAAAAATTCAGGTGACAGCACTTGTTGATGAGGATGTGGAGAAAGAAGACCACTCCTCCATTGTTGGTTGGATTTCAAACTGGTAAAACCACTCTAGAAATCAACCTGGAGGTTCCTTAGAAAATTGTGTTTCTCTCTGAAGTCCCTGCAAATGGAACTCAGCTACACAATGTAAGGCAGACAAACACATGTGTGTTGTTAATGAAGAATTCTTCATCATGTGTCCTTTCATATCCTTGCTTTAGCTGAACATCCTTTCATCTTTGTCTGCTTCAGAAAAACTCTCCTTCATGTATTTGCTCCAGCAAAACACCATCCAACATAACTGACTTTTGTAAGAACCCTTAAGTTTCCATTTCACTGGCATGTAAGAGAAATGATAAAGGCAATTTATAATTGAAAATTCTATTGTATAATGCAATAGAAGTCTACTTACATTTTCCAGAATAACAGAAGCATTGACTATAAGGAATGATGGAATATTATGTAAATTCTGGGACTATAAGAAGATCTACAGAGCATGACTTCTATGGAAGTCATCTACATGATCCGAGGTCCTATTGTATGTCCTTGGATTTATCATCTAAACCTTATTTACTTTATTTTAATATTTGTATAATGTCTAACTCTTATCTGATTCATTTTGAAACTCCTGTGCTCATTTGTGTATTTCAGATGGTATTGTTTTTTGTGCAAGTGCTCAAGACAACTGCATATCCCAACCTACAACTTATGGTAAATCCTAATTCTCATTAATCTTGTGCTGCAGGTTTGAACTACCTAACTGCAATTTGCTCCCTATGCTGTTGTAGTAGATGTCATTCTTCTAACACCTTAAAAATCTGTAGTTGTTGTACATACATTTTTTCCATTTACAGATTTCTACAGCTTTCTGAAAACTTAGTCTTATAGAAGTGTAATGGCATCAGATGAGGGTAGCTAACTGACTGCGAGATTAACTGGGTTCTCAAATTAGTACCCACTATATATTTGTTTCCAAGTTCTCTTTAAGAAACACGTCATGATACAACTAGATACATAAGAGTTATTGCAAGAAATATACATTAAAGATGGATTTGAGGGAGATAAAATGTGGACAAGTCAACCATAGTGCATCTGAAATATATATGCTGACATTAAAGGCATGCAACACCACTGCCTGGCTAGAGACTTACATTTTACTACAACAAAAATATTACAAATATTAAAATATTTGCCAAATATTTGTTGCTGCTAAGTATAATCACACACATCCCTTATAAATTAGTAGCATCAGTAATTTTTGAATTTCCTATCATTCAAATATCAAGTATTGATTAATGATATTTATTCAAACTTGTATTACTCAGTGACATAGAAATTAATTCAACAGTTTGGATTGCTTTAGTTTCTTTGATAGCAATTATACTAATAAAAACTTCTAAATTGTTGTAGTAAATCAATTATATCATTAAGGTTGTAGTGCATAACAAAGTGTGAATAGCAGTTTACTATTATTGCTCTGAAGATTATTGAATGATAGAGACTAATGAATATATTACTTAATGACTTATGTTACCACTTTTATTTTTTAATAAATAACCATGGAGGATAATTAGTCGTCTGGTATCTCAGAGACTGGCCATTAAGCCTTTATTAAGTCATAATCATGTCTTCGTAATAATGACTTGCATTCTCTCTTGCAGTTTATATATTAGAGCTTAGAGATAATACTCTAATCATCTTTATCATATCTGATCGATCTTATAACTTCAATACTCTTGTTTCAGTTCTTCATTCCATTTCCTGTAGAAGTTTGATTATACTCATATGTACAAATATTTTAGATTAAATGTCATTTGCATTGTATTCTGATATTCTGTACTGTTAAGTTCTATGAACTTAGCTCTTTCCACTTTGCATTTTCTAATCTATAAGTAATTTACCCTGAACTTCTATCACTTCCTTTAAACATTCTTGCATTATTATATTATTTAATTGTAATTTGCCTTCTCTGTTCATTCCATATAAAGCAAAATATGGTTGTTTTGGGAATTAGTAAGACTTTGTTCATTACTATTCCTATCAGGAGTAAGTTAATATTTCATCTTACATTACAAGAATAAAATTAAATTCAGCAGAAAAAAATGTTTTCATATCTGACTCTTTGGAGTGGGTAATATTTACTTTTCTTGCTGCATTTTAAGAAATAAAAGTTTATTTAATTTAGGCTTATGAATGTAAAGATGAATCCATGGTGGAGGAACTGCCTGAGCATATGAGTATGAGGTGGTGTGTCACATTGTGATCATTGTCACAAAACAAGAAAGTGGCTATTTTATTGTTTCACAGACAAGACTACATAGGGTAGTGCTAGCTGTATTCAAGCTGTGTGGTGTTTGTTTATGTTGTTTTGTTTTGTTTTGTTTTGTTTTCCTTTCTTATTAAACCTCTCTAGAAATGCTTCAGAGTCAGACTTAAGAGTGTGTTTCTTATGTATTCTAAACTCCATGAACTTAACAGATTCTGTCCTCAATATCACTCCACTTGCCTTGCCTTTTATTCTATACAACCTGGATGCAACAGGGAAATGAACATAGTTGTGGACAAAGACAGAGATCAACAACCAAACATTATGCAGAAAGTGAGAGACTTTGAAACACTCAATCCTAAATGAGATATTTCCATTTCCATTACAGTTTAGGGAAGCTTCTTGAGGAGGAGGGAGAAAGAATAGAAAAGCCATAAAGGATAGAGGACACCATCTTGGTAAACAGAAGAACTGATGCACAGATGAACTCACAGAGACCATGGCAGCATGTCCGGGACCTGCAGAGGTCTCTTTCCTAGAGCTGAGAGGAGAATTAAACACCCCCATCTCGAATCCAGAAGCTATCTCTGATGGCTATGCACTTGCAAATGAAAATGTGTTTTGCCAAGGGGTTCTCACTAGGCAAACAAAGCATTTTTAAGGGTAAGCCCCATGTCCAGAAGTGGTTGGCCAATACAAATGAACTACAGGACATCTTTTTAGAAGACAATACCTTATGTATCTTTTGCATGTATATTATGGATTCTGGTTTTTGTGGAACTATGATATTCCTGTGTGTGTAAACCTCTGGTCTGTGTTTATATATGCTTCTTTTGGTTTTTATTTTTTGGATGATGATGATGATGATGATGATGATGATGATGATGATGATGATGATGATGATGATGATGATTATTCCTTACTTACCTGATTGTGAGAGATAGATCGGGAGTTGGTACAGATTTGAGGAGGTGGAAAGAAACTGTGAGGAACTGGGAGAGGGAAGTGTAATTAGAATATATTATATGAATAAAACTGATCTTCAATAAAAGAACAAAAAATTAAAAAGTTGAAATTGCTAAAAAATAATGACATTAAAATAAAATGAAACAATATCACATAAGACATAACATAAGATATCATCATAAAAATACAAACTTTGAGATTTTTAAAAATGAAACTATATTAAAGAAACCAGTTTGTAAAGACTACTTATGTATAAATTTACAAACTTAGCTATTAAGAAAAGGTAAAACTAGGGAAGCCAAAGTTTCCCCTCTTTCATTGACAAGGGAAACATTTATGGAAACCACTGGAATGATTTGTCATAGCAAAGGGGACATGTAGAGTAACAGGAAGATTCCTTGTTGCTGAAACGAAAGATATAAATATTCTATTTTTTTGTAATATGCAGGGAATGACAACAAAAAGAAAACTGCACTGTAAATTCTGTATATTTTAATAATATTGTACCAGTTTTGGTTCTCCCTTAAATGGACTGTATTACACCAATGTAATTGATAACAACAGGGAGATCTATATGTAAGCTAATAAAAATATATCCCTTTTTGTATTCAATCTTTCCACAGAGTGAAAGTACTATAACAATAAATGTATCTGTTTTAGTAGGAATTATTAGTTTTATTTGATGCATCTGAATATTTTGTTTAATTTTTATTTAATATATATGAATGGTTACCTCCATGTATATATGTATGTGCATGCCTGCTGCCTGCAAAAGCCAGAAGAGGAAGTTAGATCTCCTGAGACAGTAGTTACAGCCAGTGATGAACTACCATGTAGGTACTTGTAAGTAAACACATTCTCTGTAAGAATAACAAGTCATCTTAAGTGTTGAGCTTTGGCTCCATCCTCTAAGGTATTATTATTTTAAAAACATAATTAGTAGTTTCTGAATATATGATCAATAAAATGGCATCTTTATAATCTTTTGTATTTTATTATGATAATTGAAAACCAATTAAAATGTATTACACTAAAAAATAACTGTGTAAACATTTTGCTGATATTAAAGGCTAATCAACTTTTAAAGTATAATATGACATTAGGTATATTTAGTTGTATATAATTACATATAACCCACAAATTTGAGATACAAAAATAAAATGGAAGACATTTATGAACTAGGACTAGTTCAAGGGATAGGACAACATAATGAATAAAACCATTACTAGAAACCCATTAATTTGTACAGGAAATATACATTAATATTTTAAAAATAAAACAGTTATTATATTATGATTCAAGCTTTTATTACATGTCCTCAATATTTAATATGCTAATTACATATAAACTTGTAATACTAATATAAAGAAGTAAAATATGATTATCATCTTAAAAATTAGTTGATAATAAGTTAAAATGATAATTAACATTTATTGTTTCTTTCAATTTTATACTAACATCACATAAATAAATTAATCTCCCAGTAATTCTTCAATCACTAAATAACTTGATCATAAGGAGTTAAACTAATGCTCTAGACCCTAAGAATAGATATAAATTAAATACTAGGACTCATGAACCCATACTTACAATATGTTTAAATGTAACACAATTGAAAAATATTTAGCTTGAAATTCTCAACACCAAACAAAACCTGAAAGAAATATAAGAGGTGACATTGATTCCTTGGGTGTAAATGTCTCTTTTATTTCCCTCTATGATGGGATAAAATGACCGCTGTACCCAAGCTTTGCAAATGCATGGCTTTTGCTGAGCCCAGAGCATTTCAAACCTTATGTGTAAGCCTGTAAGCTTCTTGCTTCCATAGAATCTAATCTTCTTCAAGCCTACACCTTCAAGCCTTCAGCTTACAGCCTCTCTCTGCTAACTTAGGCCATGATGTATTAGCCACAACTTTTTCATTGCAGAGTAACATTATAGTACATGAAATAGTACAAAAACATATACCACATTTAAGTCATTTTTGAGGTTCATTGATCTACAGGTCGACTATATAATGAAGTCAAATTAGTTATATTATTAAGGAAATGGATAGAGATTTCTAATGACATCCCAAATATGACACAGCTAATAGTGTGGCAGAAAAATTATCAATTTAAAATACTGGTTACACATGTAAAATGAATTCAGTTTTTAATTATATAAAGGTCTAGTTATAGGTCAAATTTTCATAGTAATTTAAAATAATAAAAATTAATAAAAAGCAAAAGAATAATCCCACGTTAAGTTAATTCACTACTATCTATAGTTAAGACTCTCCTGTTATAATTAAATTTGTATTTGTAAAACATCTAACACTGAAGTGGTGCTCCTGTTTTATAACATATGATTTGACAGAAAATTCTCTGACACAGAGTAGAAAATGTCACTTTCATAGAGAGTAATAACAGATAAATCCCGAGGTTCAGCGAATTGGGTTGAAATCCTTTCATGCTGAAACCTCCAGCCACAGCAAGATGGACCTGTAGCCTTTGCCGTGGAAGTCTATCAGCTGGCTGATCTGCTTTGTGTAATAAACTCCTGGATTTGCCTTGAACTTTATATTCTCTGTTCTGCTTTGTTCTCTATACAAGACCATTTTAATTTCCCTGGAGAATTAAGGTTTCTGAATTCTACTCCAAGGTTTCAGGTGGGAGAACAGGTATGGAAGCATAAAAGAAGCTAGTTGTTATCTCACACCAAATTTGGCATGATTCTGGAGTAAGAGTTGATAGAATCATTAAGCTTACATTCAAGGATGAATAGAAATTTTCATCACTCCCATTCAATTTGCTCATTAAAAAGTTTTCCAATTCCTCCTTTCTTCCATATAAATTGTTCATTGGAACCTCCTAACTTTCTACTGTCTCATACAAACTAAATTTCAGCCTGCTAGGACTTTTATTCCCAGTGGCAAGCATAGTCTAGTGTTTGAAAACTAGAGGAAGAAAAATATACCCACATGGCTAGAGAGTGTCAACTAACTACATTGTGTTTCAAATAGTGACAAACTTGTAATTAGTGTTAGTTTTAAAAAATTACATACCTGCATTGTTAGTTACACTCAAAACATTATTTGTCAGTTTTATCATGCTTCTTAAGATCAATTTTATACAGTCCTGTGATTAATTCAATAACTATATTGTTTTAGACATTAAGTTGCTTATATATTAGTTTTGGAGAGCATAATAAATATAAATGTAGTAGTTGATGGTATTTTCAATTGGGAAGATTTGGAACTTGATGACTTAGGTACATTATTAAAAATACAATGTTAACCATGTACAGAATATTGGGTATAAATCTGCAAACAAGTATAAAGAAGCTCAAAATAAAATAATTTTATGCTAAATCAATCTTTGCTGATATATTTAAGACATATCTGTGTTTTTCTCCAATGGACTGTATGATAAACAGTTTTTATAAATTCTGTCTTGTGAAATTATTATGACTGATGGAAGTAGATATCTTATTAATCATAGTAAATGAATAAGTATGCTGTGGTGGTTTAAATGAGAAATATTCCTAGGGATTTATATATTTGATCATATGGTCTCCAGGTGTAGTAATATTTGAGAAGATTATGAACCTATAGATAAGAGGGCTAGGATGGATGACATATGATACCAGGGAAAATATTTGATGTTTTATAGCCTGGTTAAGCTTCCCATTCTCTCTGTTTCCATTGATGTCTGTGTATAGCTTGTGTGCTAGTGGTCATGAAATTCAGAGGAGGACAAGACATGACCTTGGATTTAGAGTTACAGAAGGTTGTAAGATACTATGTGGGTGCTGGTTACTAAACCTGTGTACTCCTGGAAGAACAGCCCATTCTTTTAAGTGCTGAGCCTTTTCTCAAGCCATATAAGAATATTTTTTAAGACAATGGAAAATTGTCATGACACAGAACCATGTTACTGATGTTTTTTCGAAGTGGATTGTTTTCTAGCAATACCAAGTTGAATTCATCATCATCATCATCATCATCATCATCATCATCATCATCATCACTACTATCATCATTAATTATTATTTTACTAAGATATTAGGGATAACTTGATAAGAGGAATATTCAAAAGTCTTACTTGCAATTTGTTCCTGCGAAGCATTCAATACTCCTTTTTTAATTAGCTTGTTTGTTGTTTGTTTTCCTATCTAAATTTGCCACTTCCTTTTTACTTTATTGTTAGTTCAGTGTTCTATCAAATTAAACTAGTCTGCCCATCTTGTATATTTGTATTAACATTATTCACATTTTTAATTTCATAAACATTATCTATACAGTAGTCACAGAAGAATAAATCTCTGATTTGGGCTAATGTGTATCCTATATGGATGGATGAGAATATAAATATCATCATTCATTTTTGACTTTCTTTCATAATTTTAGTTTGCTTTTTTCCAAATCAAGTTTTTTAATGCTATAATCTATATTACAATAAAATATATACTGTCTATGATGTCAAAATTATTGTTTTAATCACCATTTTCTACAATAAAAAACAGGCCAAACAATATTATTGAGACATGAAAAGTTGGTTGAGACTATGAAACTTGGTTCCATATATATTTTCTGGGTGACTAATGGATATTAAAAATCTGTAAGATGCACTGAAACATGGAGTTGCCCTGACATAAAATCCATAACACCAATATAATATTTCCTAAAATAGATGTCAACAAAACACAGGTATTATCAGTTTTCACAGTCACTGAGAATATTTGCTTAAATGAAGTATTTAGAGAAAAGATTGCGGAAAATATTAATCACACCTTGTTTGTGAAGGAAAGAGTTAATACATGAGATATTAGAAACATTATACCTGTCAGATATAAGAACTATGATATAAAAATAGCTGTTCCATTATCAATAGGACAAAATGGCAGCCAACAAATTGAGAAAAGATCTTTACCAACCCTATGTCTGATAGAGGCTAGTATCCAATGTATACAAAGAACTCAAGAAGTTAGACTCCAGAGAATCAAATAACCCTATTAAAAAATGGGGTACTGTACCGCGCCAACCATGACCAACAGGAATTAAGACACGACTCAACCGGTTCCTTCTCTTAGTGGTTTACTCAGGATACTTTACAGTCAGCATTGTGTGGAGGTGAGCCCACGATCCCTACTCAGGCACAGCTTATATCCTAGTAGGAGTCCATGAACTCATGCCACGTGTCATCTCCCCATAAACCAGGGAAGATCATGCCACTCAGAAGCACAACCTACAAGCTGAATCAGGTGTTGTTTATCTCAGAGCTCTCGGCCAGCCTTAGCCATCTTTAGGGCAAGGTTTGGACAGCTCTCTACAGGGTACAGAACTAAACACAGAATTCTCAACTGATGAACACCGAATGGCTGAGAAGCACCTAAAGAAATGTTCAACATCCTTAATCATCAGGGAAATGCAAATCAAAACAACTCTGAAATTCCACCTCACACCAATCAGATTGGCTAGGATAAAAGATTCAGGTGACAGCACATGCTGGAGAGGTTGTGGAGAAAGAGGAACACTCCTTCATTGCTGGTGGGATTGCAAACTGGTACAACCACTCTGGAAATCAGTGTGGCAATTACTCCGGAAATTGGACATAGTTCTACCAGAGGACCCAGCTATACCACTCCTGGGCATATACCCAGAAGATGCCCCAACATGTAATAAGGACAAATGCTCCACCATGTTTGTAGCAGTCTTATTTATAATAGCCAGAAACTGGAAACAATCCAGATGTCCCTCAACAGAGGAATGGATACAGAAGTTGTGGTACATCTACACAATGGAGTACTACTCAGCTGTTAAAAACAATGAATTTATGAAATTCTTAGGGAAATGGATGGATCTGGAGAATATCATCATGAGTGAGGTAACCCAATCACAAAAGAACACACATGGTATGCACTCTCTGATAACTGGTTATTAGCTCAGAAGTTTGGAATATAGGAAGAATAACTGACAAACCACAAGAAACTCAAGAAGAAGGAAGACCAAAAGGTGGACATTTCATTCCTTCTCCAAAGGGGGAAACAAAAACCCACAGAAGTAGTTGCAGAGATTAACTATGGAGCAGAGACTGAAGGAAGGACCAGCCAGCCTAAATATAGCTAAGTCCTGAGAGGCTCTGACAATGCCTGACTAATACAGATGTAGAGGCTCACAGCCATCCATTGAACTGAGTACACCAATGAAGGAGTTAGAGAAAGGATCTATGGAGCTTAAGGGTTTGCAGCCCCTTAGGATGAACAACAATATGAACTATCTAGTATTCTCAGAACTCCCAGGAACTCAACCACCAACCAAGGACTATACATGGTGGGACTGATTGTTCTGGCAGCATGCGTATAGTAGAGGATTGGAAATTCGATCATCAATAGGAGGAGAGGACCTTGGCCTTGTGAAGGTTCTGTGCCCCAGTGTAGGGGAATGCCAGGGCCAATAAGCGGGAGAGGGTGGGGTGGCAGTCATGGAGAGGGAGGAGGCAGCAGGGGTTTGTTGTTCTTGTATTTGTTTGTTTGTTTGTTTGTTTTTTGGAGGGGAAACTGGAAAAGGAGAAATTTACATGTAAATAAAGAAAATACCTAATTAAAAAAAACAGCTGGGGCTGATGTCCAGCGCGGACCTTGAGCACAAGCTCTGAAGCCAGTCCCACAACACCCAGAGGAAGCTTCACTCCCAGGCTGTCTGAAACTCTCAGGATCAGATCTGAGGGGGACCCAACATCTGTCCCAACACCAGGAGTAACTGGGACCTGCTGGACCAGGCACACAGGAACTCTGCCAGCAGAGTAGCTCAGGTTCCTACAGTCTCTCTGGGCTGGTGTCCTGAGCAGACCTAGGGCACAAGCTCTACAACCAGTCCCACAACACCCAGTGGAAGCTGTTGCACTCCCAGGTGCTCTAACAAGTCCAAGGTCACAGGATCCCAAAATCACAGGGTCACAGAGACTGCCTGACTCTGAGGAGTTCTGATACAACTAGGATCACAGGAAGGCCTGACTCCAGTCAGAATTAGCAAGGGCAGGTAGCCCTAAAGATAACCAGATGGCCGGGAGCAAGCGTAAGAAAATAAACAACACAAACCAAGGTCACTTGGCAGCATCAGAACCTAATTCTCCCCCCATAGCCAGTCCTATACACACCATCACACCGGAAATGCAAGAATCAGATATAAAATCACTTACCATGACGATGATACTGGACCTTAAGAAAGAAAGAAATAGCACCCTCAAAGAAATACAGGAGAATACAGGTAAAGAGCTAGAAGCTCTTAAAGAGGAAACACAAAAATCCCTTAAAGAACTACAGAAAACACAAACAGGTGAAGGAAATGAGCAAATCCATCCAGAATCTAAAAATGGAAATAGAAACAATAAAGAAATCAGAAAGAGAAAAAACCCTGAAGATACAAAACCTAGGAAAGAAATCAGGAGTCATAGATGTAAGCATCACCAACAGAATACAAGAGATAGAAGAGAGAATCTCAGGGGCAGAAGACACCATAGAAAACATTGACACAACAGTCATAGAAAATGCAAAAAGCAAAAAGCTCCTAACCCAAATCATCCAGGAAATCCAGGATGCAATGAGAAGACCAAATCTAAGGATAATAGGTATAGAAGAGAGTGAAGACTCCCAATGTAATGGGCCAGTAAACATTTTTAACAAAATTGTAGAGGAAAACTTCCCTAACCTAAAGAAAGAGATGTCCATGAACATACAAGAAGCCTACAGAACTCCAAATAGACTTGACCAGAAAAGAAATTCTTCCCGTCACATAATAATAAAAACATCAAATCCACTAAACAAAGAAAGATTTTTAAAAGCAGTAAGGGAAAAAAGGCAAGTAACATATAAAGGCAGGCCTATCAGAATTACGGCGGACTTCTGACTAGAGACTATGAAAGCTAGAAGATCCTGGGCAGATGTCACATACAGACCCTACAAGTACACAAATGCCAGCCCAGGCTACTATACCCAGCAAAACTCTCAATTACCATAGATGGAAAAAACAAGATATTCTATGACAAAACAAAATTTACACAATATCTTTCCACAAATCCAACCCTACAAAGGCTAATAGATGGAAAATATAAACATAAGGAGCAAAACTATACCCTAGAAGAAGCAAGAAGTAATCGTTCAACAAATCCACACAAATCTAATTCCACCTCATACAACAAAAACAACAGGAAGTGATAATTACCTTTTCTTAATATCTTAATATGAAAATTAATATTACCAACATATCCTAAGCGACTGAAATCCAAAAATATGAGGAATTAGAAATGTGTTGATTGTTATCCAATGGTCTCTCTAATTTGGTAATTGGAGAAATAGATCCAATATTGTACAATCTATATATACTTTCAGCTTGTTTGTGACAATGTTTTGCTGTGTACAACATAAGGGTATTGAAATCTTGCTTCTCCTATCTCAGCCTTTCTACTAGTATTGTTTATTTCATGTTTTTACACTATACTATGGTTTTTAGAACAGCTTATATAGTTCAAAAGTATTTATATACCCAAGAGAGACATAGACAATTAACTTTGGAGATGGCTTGTACGAAAGAGAACAACAAAGAGTGAGACTGAATGCTTTGCTTGTCATTTCTAGCTCTTGTATCAAGTTTGAAGAAGAGGACTTTATAAGTTACTCTTTTTCTGAGATGAATGCTTTTCAAAATCATCACAGCCAATGAACCAGATTCTTATCCTCACCTAATGTTTGTACTACCTTCCATGTAGAACCATTGTTCATTGAAACAGTTGGTGAATGACTTTATGGATAGAGCATCTTAATACACACACATTTCTTAAATGAATGTAACCTGTTCTCTGTGGGTGAGAATAAAGTCACACACTCAAGTCAAATAGCTTTTTGAACATAACAGGAAGTCTGTATCTAATAATCATGCCTACAATTCATTCTTTGGCGCAGCAGAACTGTCAACTCTCAGCTTAGCTACGATAGAGGTAAAATCCTTTGGTGATTTGAGGACCATTGAAGTACAGCCTTATTACAATGAAATCCAGTGTCTAAAAATTGTTCTTATTTTGGGCTTGAACCACAGAAAGAGCCAAGATTTTAAACTCTACTAAATACAAAACAAACAAAAAGACTTTACATATTTATGTTAATTTAAGAAAATACTAGTAGTGATGTACTATTTTGAAATATACAGTTAATATGTTTGGAGTTATTTGAAATTTATAGTGAGAAAAGCATATGTATTTGCAGTATTCCTGTAGCCAAGCATCTACATAACACTGTTAAATTGATTGTTTTATATTAAACAACTTTTATTATACTCTTTTTATTTAACATTTTATAAATTTTAAGGAATATGACAAAAAAGATATTGTAGGTATTGAAGGGGGGGTCTCTGGGAGGAGTTGGGGTACAAAAGGGAAACAAGAATGTGATTTAATTCTATTTACTTAAAATATGTTTTTAAATGTTAACAAATTCAGACAAATTGAAATCATGTAACTTTTCTCATCATAATTTAATAAAAGTTAAAAAAAAAGAGCTGTTCAATGTTAAGAATAGAGAGGCAGATTAACGTGATGGGAAAGATGATTGTCATCATTTTGAGGTTATCTTTGACATCTATACTTGAGGCAGTATCTCTCTTAAAAGTAAGAAAATATAAAGATCAGATCAGTGGAAAAATAACATTAAAAACAAGAAAACAGTCCTTTAAATATATGAATTGAATCAGATATTTTAAAAAAGATACACTGTGCCAGGCAGTGGTGGTGCATACCTTTAAACCCAGAACTTGGGAGGCAGAGGCAGGAGGATTTCTGAGTTCGAGGCCAGCCTGGTCTGCAGAGTGAGTTCCAGGAAAGCCAGGGCTACACAGAGAAACCCTGTCTCAGAACATAATAATAATAATAATAATAATAATAATAATAATAATAATAATAATAATAAAAGGTCTACTGAAGCTGCTTCAGTTTTAAAGTATGTTTGAATATCTTGGAATCCTGGTCATCCTCACTCACTTTTAAGTGTTGAGTGATTTTTCCACAAGAGAGTCAGTGGGTATGATCAAAACGTATTGTACTGAATTCTCATAGGGCTACTAAAATACAATTTTAAAAGTGTATAAAAAAAAACTAAAGCAAATGCCTTAGATCTGTTTTTAAATTTAGAGAATTATGTCTTTATATATTCTTATTCATTCTGACTGCTCTACCCATGGGAACATCATCTCTGGAAAGAAACAATGCATAAGCATACAGATTTTCTGTATAATATTTTGGCATTAGCATTCTCGTATAAATGAAAAGAGGCTCTCTCTTGAGCATCTAGCTAAATGTAAATCTAGTATTAACTGAGGAGAGAAAAACCCCTGACATGAATGGCATCCTATTTGCTAAAGCATTCCCCTAGATTTTCCTGATGTTAAATTAATTAAAAGCAGAAAAGAAGTTTAAGCTCTGAACAGTAGAATTTATAAAAACCTTCTTTTTTTCCAGAAACTCTAAAAGTCATCTGAATTTATACATATGACGGTTAACATGAACAAAAATTTAAACATTCATAAAGTGACCACTGCAATACTTTCATTCCATTGTCTGCATGGATTTTCCTAGGAAAATATGGCAAAAATATTGAAAGAAAAGAATAATATCTGAGAGATGAATCATAGTTAATAAAAGATAAATTCACTCAATTTAGTTCTAATTATGTCCTTGTTATTAAACAGTATATTCTTATAAGTACTATCTATAATTCACTGGCACTTAGCATGAGGTTATTTATGTACAGGAGATATGTTATCAGAGATAATCAAAAGCCATTTCTCATTATAGGGTGTCTTAATGGCCTTTTTCATTATTGTAAGAGCTAAGAATAAGGAACTAATTTCATATGGAATGTACAGATTTAGTTTGGCTTGTGCATGCCTCGAGATGTTAAAATCCAAGGTAATAGCACTGATTTCTCCTTAGCTTCACGTAATGGGGAAGTCTATCAGACAGGGTAGAAGGTATCCTATTGCACCATTGGGGAGTAAAAGAATTATAATAGGGAAAGGGAGACTAAAGTGCTCTGTCTGTGAAAGTTAGGATCCTAAAAAAATCATCCAGCCCAGAAGAATTTATTCAGTCTCCAAAGAGTCATCAATGTTTCCAAATGACCAAGTCACCCACTAAAAGACCCAATCATGTTTTAAATATTCTCCTTTCAGGAAAACAAAACAACCAAAAACTATGATATTAACTAATTGCAGTGTGGGTTTGACTAAGAACAAGTGATAGCACATAGCAAGAAAAACAGCATAAGAAGTATATGCTAATTTATGTTGTCTGTGACTAGAGTCTTATCTTAGTGTATCTTATATACTTTCAGTCAGATATAATAATGGGCTATAATAAAAATAAGAGTTTGACTTGTTGAACAGAAAAGAGCAAGTAACTTAGATAGTACAACAAGATACAGTGGTGTCTTGTGTTCAATTTTCTCTTTTGTGGTGTCCAGGCACCACTGCACACAGGGCGGGGAAAGATGGAGGGGAATTCAGACTGGGTGGGTCAGCAGGATCCTGGTCAGTCAATGAGAGTCAGGTGGGGGTGTGGGGCGAAGGTCCTCTTAGAGGATTTTAGTATTACAGCTCACTTAGACAATATACAACAAAACAGTTTTCTCAGGCTATTTGGTGAAACAGCTTGTAACCATACATTCTATTTTGGTTTAAGAAAATGAAGAGTGAGGAAGGATGACTGTAAGTCACTGGCTGGAGCTGAACTGGGTTAGGAATTCCTGCCTGTGCATTCAGGGACATTCCAGCAATCCCAGGTGCTTGCTAAATGGGTTCTTGCCTGAGAGAAGACATTGAACCTGTAATTTTGCTAAGGAGTATATGAGATTTCTCAGATAGAAGATGTGGTGGTTGGGTTCCCTAGATCAGAAGTCCTGTCGGGAAAGGGAGACCTCCATTTTGCACCCAGCTCAGGAGAACTATCTAGATATGATAGATTATGACCTTAAAAAGCAGAATTCAAAACCACAGAACACTCAGAAAGTGAGAAGGAAAATTATTCCTAAGAAAACTGAGAGTCCATAAACTCTTAAGAAAGCCTGCACTTTGCAATCTCATCTGCCCTGGCTTCTACAGTCCCAGACACATACCTCTCATCTCCTCCACTAGGAAGCAGTCGCCTTTTTCGACACTATCCCATTCTTCCACATCATTTACTAAGTTATGATGAGAAGTGATAATTTGAAGTGAGAAACAAGACAAATAACTATAATAGGTCCATTGCAAAAAGAAAAAAATAAATGCAGAAAGAAGATATGCTGTGTGTGAAGAAAATTTTTAAAAAGCCATGAAAAATCTCTATTGTGTTTGGTCATATGCCATAATACATTGTATCTTTTTACAAGTATCCATAGAAAATAGCAACAGTATGATACTTGAGGAATATCTCAGATAATATTTTTTATCAACAACTATATGTATTTCATTGGGAATGAATCCTTGAGACTAATGAGCCATTAATGAGGCCATCATTCGTAACTATCAAGAACAATGCTACCTCATTCCTAAAGATACACATTTAAGCAGGCATAACAATTTACAATGGGATTTTCAGAAAAAATATAGATCAGATATGAAAAATATGTGTGAAAAGCTCTCATTGGAATCTTGTCATGAGCTTTAAATATAGCAGAACTGCTCCTGAGGCTGGATATGACAATATGGGATAATATATGTTACTATGAAGGGTGAATGGTGAACAACACAGGAACCCTGATACTTGCTGGTTGTTGCTGTGAGCACTAAAACACCCTGACAAACAGCAATATCAGGAAGAAAGGGTTCATTTGGTTTAGATCTCCAAGTTACAGTCCATCATTTTGAGAAAATCAAGGCAGAAACTTGAAGAGTGAATCACAGCACAACAATAGTCAAAAGCAGAGAAACAAACGCACACACACTTGTTTCTTGCTTGCTCAAGCAAGCATTGTTCACACTTAAGTAACTCAACTGTCTTGGCAATGTGAAGAGTGTCTCTAGTTTTATAGGGAGAATTATTAAGATAGTTAATAATAAAAAAATACATATTGATGGTCCTTTCCTTTTTAATACTATTATATTTGCAATTTATGACTTCACTAGAATGAAAATAAACAATGATTAAATAGAAGTCAAAGAGAGACAATTGTTCTAAATCAATATTGATAATAAATTTTTAGCTGAATAGAAATTCTTCTATTTTCCTACTGTCTAAGTATAGGGTACAGGTAACTTCAACACTGTTTTGTTTTCTCTTACTATACTTTAAAAAGAAACAATGCTGTTACCTTCTATGATTGACTATATCAGTAAGTTACATGTGACTTTTAAAAAGTTTTTATCTTTTTCAAATTATTTTATTACATTCTAGTCTTTGACCTCCCTCAGTTTCCCCTCCCACAGATCTTCATCACACTCCTCTTCCCCTCTGAAAGGATGCTCCTCCGACCCTTTCAGGCTCCCCTTTCCCTAGGACCTCAAGTCTCTCAAGGACGAAGTGCATCTTCTCCCACAGAGGTGGGAAGATGAAGCATATGTCTCCCAGGAAGACATATACTACATATGTGCCAGAGTTCTCACTCAGACCAGCCTGTCTACGCTCCTGGATGGTGGCTCAGTCTCTAGGAGCTCCCTAGGGTCTGGATTAATTGAGACCACTGGTTGTCCTAAAAGGTAGTTCTCCCTTTTGCTTCTTCAACCCTTCCCCTAATTCAACAATAGAGATTCCTGATTTCAGTCCAATGGTTGGGTGTAAGTAGCTGCTTTTGTCTCAGTCAGCTGCTGGTAGGGCCTCTCAGAGGACAGCCATGCAAGACTCCTGTCTGTATGAACATCGCAGCATCAGTAATAGTGTCAGGATTTGGTGCCTTCTCATGAAACAGATCCTAAGCCATTGGACCACCTTTCCTTCAGTCTCTTCTCTATTTTTGTGCCTGCAGTTCTTTTAGACAGGAACAATTATGGGTCATGAATTTTGGGTTTGTATTAATAGCTTGAGGCCCTGCCTATCTA
This sequence comes from Montemys delectorum, assembly GCA_019843815.1. Lineage (NCBI taxonomy): Eukaryota > Metazoa > Chordata > Mammalia > Rodentia > Muridae > Montemys > Montemys delectorum. Next base: position 24,888 of record JADRCD010224591.1, on the reverse strand, counting down.
CTGGAGGTAGACTCTGAATTCCCCACTGTTTGGGCATTTTGGCTAAGGTTTCCTCAATGACTCCTGAGAGCATCTCACCTCCAGAGTCTCTGGTACTTTCTAGAGGGTCCCCCCAACCTTCCACTCCCCATACTACTATTTTCCATTCATTCTCTTGGCCCTCTGGGCTTCTACTTTGTCTCTTCAATCTATATCTGGTCCTGTTCCCCTTTCTCCCCCTCCCCTCTTCCTCCCTCTGCCCCCATGATTATTTTCTTTTCATTTCTAAGTTGTATCAATGCCTCCTCACTTGGACATTTCTGCTTCTTACACATCTTAAAGTCTGTAGGTTGGATCCTAGGTATTCAGTAATTTTTGGCTAGTATCCACTTATCAATGAGTACATACCATGCATGTCCTTTTGAGTATGAGTTACCTCACTCAGGATGATATTTTCTAGTTTCATCCATTTGCCTACAAAACACAGGATGTCCTCATTCTTAATAACTGCATAGTGTAAATGTACCATATTTTCTGAATCCATTATTTGGTTGAGGGACATCTGGGTTGTTTCCAGCTGCTGGCTATCACAAGTAAGGCCACTATGAATATAGTGGAACATATGCACCTGTGACATGGTGGAGCCCTTTTGGGTATATTTCCTAGATTAATACAGCTGGGTCTTCAGGTACATCTAGTTCCAATTTTCTGAATAGCCTTCAGATTAATTTCCAGAGTGGTTGTACCAGTTTGCAATCCTACCAGCAATGGAGTAGTGTTCCTCTTTCTCTACATCCTACCCAACATGTGTTGTCACCTGAGGTTTTGATCTTAGATAATCTGATTGGTGAAAGGTGGAAACCCAGAGTCATTTTGATTTGCATTTCTCTGATCACTAAGGACTTTGAACATTTCTTTAGGTGCTTCACAGCCATTCGAGATTCTTCAGTTGTGAATTCTCAGTTTAGTTCTATACTCCATTTTTTTGATTGGGTTGTTTGGTTTTTTTGGTAATTAGCTGCTTGAGTTCTTTATATATTTTGGATATTAGCTCTCTATTGGATGTGGGGTTTGTGAAGATTTTTTTTCCCAATCTGTAGATTGCCAATTTTTCTTATTGAATATGTCCTTTGCCTTACAGAAGCTTTTCAGTTTCATGAGGTCCCATTTATCATTTCTTGATCTTAGAGCATGATCCATTGAAGTTCTGTTTAGGAAATTCCCCCCTGTGCCAATGAGTTCAAGGGTCTTTTCCACCTCCAGATTGATTTCCACAGTGGTTGTACCAGTTTGCAATACCACCAGCAGTGGAGGAGTGTTGCTCTTTCTCCACATCCTCCCCAGAATGTACTGTCAATTGAGTTTTTGATCTTAGCCATTCTGATTAGTGTAAGGTGGAATGCCAGGGTCATTTTGATTTGCATTTCTTTGATGACTAAGGAATTTGAACATTTCTTTAAGTGCTTTTCAGCCATTCAAGATTCTTCTGTTGTGAAATCTCTGTTTATCTCTGTAGTCCATTATTAAATTGGGTTGTTTGGGTTTTTGGATTTTGACTTCTTGAGTTTTTTTTTAAAATATTTTGGATATTAGTCATTTGTCAGATGTAGGGTTACTGAAGCTTTTTCCCCACTCTTGAGATTGCCAATTTATACTATTGCCTTACAGTAATTTGCCTCAGTATCATGAGGTCCCATTTATTAATTGTTGATTTTTAGAGCCTGAGCTATTGGTCTTCTGTTAAGGAAAATTTCCCCTATGTCATTGAGTTCGAGGGTCTTTTCCACTTTCTCTTCTGTTAGATTTAATATACCTGGTTTCATATTGAGCTCCTTGATCCACTTGGACTTGAGCTTTGTGTAAAGTAGTAAATATGGCTCTGTTTTCATTCTACATACAGACTACCAGCACCGTTTAAGATGTTTTCTTTTTTTCCACTGAGTGGTTTTGGGTTTTTTGTCAAAGATCAAGTCTCCAAAGGTGTGTGGGTTTGCTTCTGGGTCTTTGATTCTATTCCATTGATCTACCTGTGTGTTTTTGTTCTAATACCATGTAGTTTTTTTCACTATTGCTCTGTAGTACAGGTTGAAGTCCAGGATAGTGATTCTGTGGATGTTCCTCTATTGTTGAGAATTGTTTTTGGGATCCTGAGTTTTTTGTTTTTCCATATGAAGTTGAGATTGCTCTTTCCATGTCTGTAAAGAATTGTATTAGAACTTTTGTGAGAATTTCATTGAATCTATAATTTGCATTTGGTAAATATGCATTTTCACTATGTTAATCCTACCAATCCATGAGCATGGGAGATCTTCTGATCTTCTGAGGTCTTCTATTTCTTTTGTTAGGGATTTGATGTTCTTGTTACATATATCTTTCACTTGCTTGATAAGAATTACACCAAGATATTTTATTTGTGGCTATTTTGAAGGGTATTCTTTCCCTAATTTCTTTCTCTGCCTGTTTATCATTTGTGTAAAGGAAGGCTACTGATTTGTTTGAGTTAATTTTATATCCTGCCACTTGACTGAAGTTGATTGTCAGCTGTAGCAGTTCTCTGGTAGAATTTTAGGGTTTGCTTATGTATACTATCATATCATCTGCAAATGCTGGCACTTTGACTTCTTTTCCAACGTGTATCCCTTAATATCCATTTGTGTCAAATTGCTCTGGTTAGAACTTCACGTACTATATTGAAAAGATAGAGAGTGGGCAACCTTTTATCCCAGATATTAGTGAGATTGCTTCTAGTTTCTTTCCATTTAAGTTGATGTTACCTGTTGGTGTCCTATATGTATGTATGTGTGTATGTGTGTGTGTATATATATATGTATATATATATATATATATATATATATGTATATGTATATATATTTGCAGAACAACCACCATTTTTTTTAAATTTTTTAAAATTTTCCCCTACACTGGGGCATAGAACCTTCACAGGACCAAGGGCCTGTCCTCCAATTGATGACTAACTTGGCCATCCTCTGTTATACATATGCTGCTGGAGACATTAGTCCCACCATGTGTATTCTTTGGTTGGTGGTTTAGTCCCTGGGAGCTCTGAGGGTACTAGTTAGTTCATATTGTTGTTCATCCTAAGGGGCTGCAAACCTTTCAGTGTTACCTTCCCCCTTCACTTCAGCCATCAGACTTCTAGCAGCCTATGCTTGGGGGCTAACACCTGGGAGCTAAGACAGATGCTCTTTGTTGACTGTAGGTTCGTCTTTGAAGAAGCTGCCTGAGCACGCCTGTCACTTCAGCATGTCCACTGCCTGAATACACCAGCCTATTGAAGATCTTCTGAACCTGGGGACTTTGGCACCTGAACTTTCTTTGCAGTATAATCTAGAGACTTGGTTTCAGTCTCTTCTGTGACTATAAAAACCCTGGCTTATTCTGAGTAATATGGAGCCTTGATTGTGATGCAACTTGGCTTCGTGTTTTCTCTTTGCATTTCAAACCCTCTATTTCAGGTCCTTTATTCCCTCCTGGCGCGTGAAACTGCAGGCAGGGCAGTTTCATTTCAACTCCTTGGGTCCTTTCTCTAACTCCTTCATCGGGGACCCTGTACTCAGTCTAATGGATGGCTGTGAACCTCTACTTCTGTATTAGTCAGGTACTCTCAGAGCCTCTCAGGAGAGAGCAATATCAGGCTCCTGTCTGTCTAATATCTAAATCCAGACACTGTTTAATAGTGTCTGGATTTGATGATTGAACATGGGAAGGATCTCAGGTGGAACAGGCTGGTATATGGACTTTTGAGCACCTTACTTAATTTGTTTGACTTATAATTTCCCATACCTATCTTGTCTACATCAGTATAGAATGTTCATACCTCTAGAATTGGTGATTTTTACAATATAAAGAAGAATCCAATTAGTACTTTTTACAAACTGTATATATTTGCTTTTTGGATATTTGTTATTAATTTCTCTCTAGTAATTACTTCAAGCTATTTACCAATTTCAATTGATCACAATAAACTCTTCAGAAGTAAATCTAATTCTTCCCCATATTCTTGCTACAGACTCTGAAGGTAGGGGACCATAAATGCCAGTGTTTAACTTGGAACCTTCAGCTTTTGGGGATAGTGCAAGAGGTATATGCATGGCTACATTCAAAGTTACACTTCCTTTTTAGTGTGTATAAGATGAGAAATACTTGGTTTTGATTTTCTTTCCCACTTGGTACCTCCTGGCTGACCAAAAGAAGACAGCTTGTATATTGTTTGCTTCAGGCCCTCCAGCTGACAGGCCTCTCAGTTCATTTCCCAATGGTAAGAAGTTAATTTGTGTGTCTCTCTTGAACCTACAATCCTTAGACCAAAGTTTGCCCTTTCCATATCATCTGCAATATGCTGGAATCCTGTGTGTTCCATAGCAGCCAGAACCTGCTTGTTCTTGTCTACGAATACTATATTTTCCAGCATCAATGCACCTGCTATTTTGAGCTCTGAATCTTTAGCCTTATAGTTTCTTTGGAAATGGACAAATTCACCACAAGAAAAGCATCAGACACTTTGATTCCTGAGACTTCTAGGTATGGTTTGTCAAATAGTATTGGCATGATGGTCCAAAAAGCCAATACAATTTGTCTTTCTTATCTATTAATCTAGTGGGGCTTCTTATGCTTACAATTTTCCTTGATTTTATAGATGCTAGAATATAGATACATATATATTATTTTGATCCATGTGTTCATGGAGGATATGGAGTCTCAAGCCTGTGTCTTTGGATTATCTATCTATCTATCTATCTATCTATCTATCTATCTATCTATCTATAGAGATAAAGATAACTAGAGATGGATACAGATAGAGATAAATAGATACACACACTTACACACATATACACACACAAATATCTACAGAGAAAGGAATTTATTTCTTTAACCCTTTTTAGAGTAACTTGGAATGTGATTCATATCCCTTTATTCTGCCAAAAATTCCTCCTATATAGATAGTGATGACAATATCTGATCTACAGATTCATATAGGTTGTATGAGTAACATGTGCTATTGGTAGAATTGGAATAACTGAGTGTACAGTAGTTAAATGATTTTCTTTGTATACTGTGAAAACTATTTGATTTTGTTACACAAAAGGCCTCTTTTGATCCTCTTATCTCTGTGTAGATTGCTTCGTACTTAGAATATATTGAAAATTTTAAACTAAATTATAAATTGTTCTGTAACATATGTTGCAAACTAAGCAGTTTTCCTCTGTGACATTTTAGATAATATCACTTATGTTGCTATTGTACTTACAGCTAGAAGTATAATGACTCCATATGATAAACTGTTTATTTGTATACTTACCTTACTGGAAAGGGCGTTTATGTTAGTCTTCACTAAGCTTTCCTTCTATGATAATGTTCAGATGGGGCATTCCATGTTGTCTATCCACTGTTCTTTAGAAAGACACAGACAAGAGACAGTATTAGACATTGCATAGCATTTTGAAGTACCTAGAAGATTACAGTATATAACAAAAATTAACTTGCTAGGTGCTTTTCTACAGGCAATATAATTTTGTATATATTCCAGTACGCATTCCAAGGCTTACAATAAACAAGAAAAAAAGGATTGTTCCTAAAAGCAACACAATTTGAAGGAGAACTCTACACTGAGGTAACAAGCCACAAAATTATTTGTACATAGGAAATGTCTACACAAATATTGGGGTTTATTTTTATTTGATTTTACTCATATAATATCAATATTGAGCTATAGATTTAAAAGTATAAATAAACCAATTTATATAATATATATATATACTCATATAATTTTTATCCCACCATATGGAGATATATTTTTGAATCATAAGCAAATTTGTATCCATGGGGGCCTTTTCTTAATTTACAAAACTCAGTGTTTAAAAGGCTTGTCTTATAAACAGGAGGACATACCTTGTGACTACCAGGGTCTATAAAAACTCTCATCTGAAATACCAGCCCTTCTAAGGAGAGAACAGAAGCAGAGATAAGAAAATGGCTAGAAGTTTGTGGACCAGATGCTTCGGCAAAAGCAATGTCTAACAAGAACGTCCTTATCTGTAATAATGTGAAAGGTGAGGACCAACACTCAAAGTTGTCTAATCTCCACAGATGCACTATGGAAAGCACACACACACACACACACACACACACACACCTTATCCTGTACATACAGAAAGGAAACTAAAATGTCACAGGAAAACTTAATTAAATCAATTTTATAAGAGAACAACATTCAGATAAAAAAAAGAGTACATTTATTACCTAATGAGTACTGTTTGGTTATTTCTGTTATTTTTCATGTTAGACGTAGACAAGCCAACATAAAAATCATTGTTAAGAGAAATAATACATTCAACAAGTGAACAATTAATGATGACTTAAAAATGTTGGTAGATAAAGAGTAATAGTATACAAATGTTCTTATTTTTTAGTTTAGTCTATAGATCCTAACATTTTCCAAAGTAAAATACATGAATTGATTTACTGATTATTAAATAGTATTATCTAAAAGGAAAGAAATGTATTTCTAATTTTTTTTGCTGTAAAGCTCATGTCTGTGTGCAATGACAGTCCTGGAATGGCTCAGAACAGCAGATGGTAAGGGACGATGTTGGTTAAGGTGTCATGCTTGCAATGCCTGGTGGCATCCTCTACAAATCAAGATTTCAAGATTACATGTCACTCTTGATACTTTGAGACCTTATGGTACTCAAAGTTCCATGAAATTTAAAGGAAGTCATCCATGTAATGACACTAGCTTGGTGTTATTAATATCATATATTGTAGAATGGAATTTTCCACTCAAGCATTTTCAACTGGAGTCCACCTGGTAGTACTGTGACCTCTACCAGATGTATCTGGTGCAAAGTGACATGTTAGTTTATAGGATTGCTGGTCTGTTTATTTCTCCCTCAGGGCAAAACAGGACAGTGAATCCTGCTAACACTTGCTATGTTGACTGGCTCCACCACAGTTCCCTCAAGAGGGTTCAAACTTTCAAATGGACTGTACAATTTTGAAATAGAGAAAGCAGTTTGTTCCAGGATTGTACATTCTGACTTTTTGAAGAAATAGTCAAAATATTATATACAAATGAAGTTAGAATCATTGTTATACAACTCTAGTAGTTTTGTTAAGAGGGATCTAGTTTTGTCACTTCAGTCACTTGAAAGACTATGGAATAATCAAGATTTAAATGTATCCTTATTACTAAATAGCATCTATGCTTTTCTATAGGTTTTAGTTATCTAGTTCATTGTGTGACTCATTTTACCCTACTTTCTTTTTATCAATTAACTATCATTCATCTATCTATCTATCTATCTATCTATCTATTTATCTATCACCTATCTAATTTTTAACTTTCTTTTATTTACTCACTTTACATCCTGATCATTTCCCCTCCTGGTTCTCCCCTCCCACAGTCTCTCTCCTTATACCTCCTACACTTCTCCTCTGAGAAAGTGGACTCCCCCTTGGCTATAGCCACCTTGGCACATCAACTATCTACCTCTCCCACTGAAGCCAGAAAAGACAGCCTGGGTAGGGAAGGAGATTCCACAGACAGGAAACAGCTTTGAGAATAGACCCTGTTCCCATTGTTAGGGACCAATAGGAAGACTAAGCTATGCCTATGCTGCTTATGAGAGGTGGGCCGAAGTCTAGCCCGTGTATGCTCTTTGGTTAGTTGTTCAGTCTATGAGAGCTCCCAAGCATCCAGGTTAGTTGATTCTGTTAGTCTTCCTGTATTGTTCCTATATCCTTAGGGGCTCTCAATCCTTTCCCTACCTCTACGATAAGAATCCCCAGGCTCCATCCAAAGTTTGACTATGAATATCTTCATCTGTCTGAGTCAGATGCTGAGTAGGTGAAGTCTCTCAGAGGACAGCCATCTCAGGCTTCTGTGATAACAGAGTATCATTAGTAGTTTAATGTATTCTTACTTGCCCATAGGAGGGTTCTCTGACTGGGATGGTTGTTGGTTAGCCATTCCTTCAGTTTTTGCACCATCCCTGTCTCTGCATTTCTTGTCCTCAGGATAAATTTTGGATGGAAGGTTTTGTAGGTGGGTTGGTATTCCTATTGCTCTACTGGGGTTCCTACCTGGCTGCAGGGGATGGCCTCTTCAGGTTCCATAGTCCTACTTCTATGAGTCTCAGCTAAAGTCACCCCCATGGTGTGGGGAGTAACTATAGAGACAATTGGTCATTCCATGCTTTAAGGAATGATTATTAAATATATACCTTATAGTCTATATGACATTTTCAGGTAGGCATTTAAAGTAATCTAGGAGAATAATTATATTAAAATATTATCTCCTATTATGTTTGTCCATCTTGACACTTCAATTATTTTTATAAAATTCAAGCCAGAAATTCAGATGAGCATGCAACTCTGATCCTACAAGATTGGCCATGGCAAAAAATAGTATTGGTGTGCAGTTTATAATGTAGTTTTCAATACTCAGGGATAATGAGAAAATACAAAAGCTCATGTAGGATTGTATCCAAAATTACTGAAATCTTTCACATAGCCTGTTTTATCTAAGGAATAGTTTTGCATGAACAGTAGTTAAGACATGTAATTAGCACCAAATTCTTGAGAGATGAATAACGTAAATGTAAACAAGTCTAAAAGCAAGCAAAAAACTAGGAAAGATACAGGTTGAATACATTCAGCATATTGCAAATTTATCTTTTAAATTGTATTAATTTGTTACTTGTGTGTGTGCATATGCACAAACATGTACGTGGTGAAGCATATATTGTTTAGAAGACAACTTGTAAGACTTAGTTTTCTATGTCTGTTGTGCAGGTCTCAGGAATGTAATTAATTTGCTTAGATTAACAAATACCTTTACTCAGTGACCCATCTCCTGGATCCAAATATTAATTCTGATAAAGTTGCAAGCTACACACTCAATAAAACAATATAACAATAAAACTCTTTAGCCAAGAGATGATTAAATGATACCCTGTAAAAAAGCAGGTGCATTCTATGGAAAGGGGTCTTAACATTGTAAATATATGAAAAAACAGATGGTTCATTTTATATAACACTAGAGAGGCACCTGTGGTTGCCTTTTCAAGGCATATACAATATGAAACCATTAAACTTTGAGGCTTGAATCAGGAAGGGCCTTCTAATAGTACATCCCAATTGAGGAAATAGTAGCAGTATTTGCTTCTAGAGGTTTGTTTCTTTCAGAGACATGGGAGCCTTATAGGTTGTCTATGTTCCAGTGAATGAGCCTTTACTCATTCCGATTGGGACAGCAGTAATTTACATTATGGAATTTTGAAACCCATTAAGATATGGGAACATATTGGAGAGGGAGGTAATTAATGTATGTGATTAAAATTATAGTACATATCTGTGAAACAAGCATAAATTGAACAAAAGGAAAGAAGTTAAGAGCAGCTATGAACTTTAGTGAGATTGGATTTCCAGTTTTAAAACTCAAAATTTCCTGAAATAAATAATTTTAGTGGAAGCTGAGGAATCTGAAAAACATCCCATTTGTCTACCAACAATCTAGCATACAGAATTCACATAATGGTTGGCAAATACAGTTTGATTCAGTATTACAGTTCTAATCACCCAATATTAAAAAAGTCACTAATATGCATGATAACTTGTGAAAATGTATCTGTAGCATTGTTTATATTACTAGCAATTTGGAAACATGAGATAATAATCACTATACACGTCTAGAGTTCAAGGGAACAGCAGTAATTTACCCAAAGAGTGAGGTTATTTCCAATATGGACATTTTTCATCTTTATTATTAAAGGAAAACATCCTGTATTCTCAGAGTTATAACTATTTTACAAGAGTTTTTAAATATATATGCAGATACATCTCTATCTGTTATATTCATTCATTCATGGGGATTATTTTCTTCAGTTTAGAAAAGTAGAAAGGAATGTTCTTTTTGAGTATTTTATTAGGTATAGGGGAAGAAGACCTATTCATAATCTCAAATTTAAAAAGAGATAAAGTAACAAATTTGAATTTAGGTAGCATTCAGTAGAATAGATTTTAGTATATAATATATATACTTGTATGTCTGTTCCATAAACTTAAGATGCAGGCATAGATTTTTCAGAACCTACTTTTAAAAAAAAAGAGTTGCTGTGGTCATGGTGTCTCTTCACAGCAATGGGAATCCTAACTAAGGTACATGCTTCATACATGTAGATATGATATCTACAAAACCATGTCTCACTGTGCATCATAAGGACTCAACAGTGTAGAGAAACATTAAATTTTCAGATTCAGAAAAAAAAAGAGTTCTTACACAATTTACCATTCCTTCTAAACTACCACCCATCAGAGGTAGTGGAAAGGAAAAGGATGTGAACTTGTTTATAAACATTTCTTTGGAGCAAATAGAATCCTTGTTTCCAGGATATTGGCAGTTCAATTCACAAAATCAGCAGCAGCAACTCAATCCACTTGCAAACCTGATTCATGAATCAGCAATGGCATGTAGATCCAGAAGAAACTACAAGACTCTGCCAACTGCCCAGAATCTCCAGAAGTGGCAAGAAGCTTCCAAAACCTCCAGAAGATTTTTTGTTTTTTGTTTGTTTTGTTTGTTTCTTTGTTTTTTGATGTGTTTTTGGGTGCATTTTTGTCTATGAAGTCATGACAAGTGATGACCAACAAAGAATAGTAAGGCATACCGATACCATCTAACAGCATTAGTGAAAATCAGCTTCAGCAAAGAAATGGCAAATGTACCTTCGGGTTATGTTTATAACCTTTCCTAGCATCACATTCTCTCAAGTTTCCACTCTAGCAACACACCCCATGCCTCTTTTCCAGGTTGCATTCAAACAAACACCAGGTGGCTTAATAAAACATCCTCTCATAAGAGTTTCCAGAAAAATATGACATAACTGAATTTCCAAAGAAAACAGAAATTTTCACTTCATTCAGGTACTAAAAACAACTTTGATAATAATGATTCCTATAAAAAAAAACCTATTTTTCACATAATATTTTGGATATTAAATATAAAACATATTTATTTGAATAAGCAATCAATATAGATAATGAAATGGCTTTAGGTAAATGTATATCAAAGTGTACAAAATTTCATTTGCATACCTTGATTTCAGTTATTCAGGTATTTTTTTAGTTATGTATTTTTCTACTTTTGTGGGATTGCTGTCTTAGTGGAAAACTCTACCTACATGTTTTATAATTGTTTTAATATTGTTAGAATGTATCTTCTATTTTGGAAATATTATTCATTATAAAAATAATATTGGAAGTTAAGTATATAATTTGACAAAAGAGGTTATTGTATAAAAACAATAACAGTAAACAAATAAAGGACTATTTGCTTCCTGAAGTCAAATGCATGCTTCCGCTTTATACAACATAGTCTCTTCATACTTGACTCTTGTACCTATGCTCATGTTTACTATACTGTGGAGAGAGAAGTGTTATATTCTTAATATGCCTTATGTAAGTGGGAAGTCTTTATACTGCTTTAAATTTTGCACCATAAAGCTATCCAGAAAATAATTTCAATGAGAATTTCAATTCAACGAGAAATAATAAATTCAGTGAGAAATTCAATAAGCTGTTTTGCTGTTCTTCCTATACAAACATTTAAGGTGTTTCAACCCTCCCTCACCCATGATGATGAAAATACTTAAAAAAGGAATGAATATTATTATACATAATATCACATGGGAAGCAAAGGTCATACTCTTTACTGATACAGAGATAGTCTACCTTCTTGACATGCTTCAAAACTATTCACTTTTTTAATGTGCTTAGAGCTACAGACCAAAACCTCAAAATATTGTTTATAGTTTTATTCTGCCAGTTTTTGTACTCTTCATCTTCAGTTAGGCTAGCTTTTGTCATTTGTTATTATATAATAATAACTATAAACCCCATAAGCCCCATCCCTTTTGAGATTACCAAATTACATATACTTTCTTGCACATTCATGGTAACTTTTCTGATTAATTGTTGTTAAATACCCTTATGTATATGTATAACATTATGCATTTCTTTTTAAAACTTAATTTAATTTCGTTTTCACTTATTCACTTTACATCCCATTCACTAACACCCTCCAGGTCACCTTCTCCAACAGTCCTTCTCTCATATTCCCATACAGTTCTCCTCTGAATGTGTGAGGACCCCCACTTGATATCCCCACCCCAATCTTGCACGTCAAGTCTTTGTGTGGCTAGACACACCCTGTCCCACTGAGGTCAGACAAGGCAGCCCAGCTAGAAGTATATAGCTCACATACAGATAACAGCTTTTGGGATAGTCCCTGCTCCAATTTATATGGGTCCCAGGACCCATATAAAGACTAAGCTGCATATTTGCTATATATGTGCAGGGAGGCCAAGGTCCAGCCTGAAATGTTCTTTGGTTGGTCTATATTATTACTTCTCTTGTCAATGACCACCTGTACTTGGATAGGATCTCTATTAAAAAGATGTTTTGTATCTGTAGTCTCCTTTATGATCATACAGTTTCTGTCTGAAATATTTTAGCTCATACTTGACTTATAATAGTAAAACAGAAATTTTAAAAAACGCAAACCTACTATCACTTCATTACTAAACATTCTTTAATTTTATTTGTCTTCCTTCTTCTTATTGAATGTTGACATACAATGATTTTGATAGTGCATGCATGGTTTCCTTGCTTGAACAGTGCAATGTCTTATCTAGCATAGTCCTTTACCCTTTTTAAGTATCCTTTGTGTTTCAAAATTCATAGACAGAAAGTTTAAGCAAATTCTGACAACTCGAAACAAAGATGTACTGAGATCAGACTTGCTCCATGAAATGTGAATTTCTAGAAGCATTTCTCTAGTCATATACATAATATATTTGTAGAATTATTAGAATCATTGACAATTATTTTTCTCAATACTCATGTTACATCAATCATGTGATTGTGCTTTTAATTTATATTGGCCATCTTTTCTTTCTTCCATATTCCCTCACTTATTGTTAATAAACTTCTCTAAGTAGACATTCCTGATCTTGCCAAAACACACACATACACACACACACACACACACACACACACACACACACACACATTCACACACACAAACAAAAAACAGATCCTGAGACTTCCCATTGGGTACTCTTTCTGGTTAGTTATGGTAGAATTGGCTCCTATATACTTTTACGTCTCTCTACCAAAGCAAATATGTTTTATAAAACTCTAAAATTTACTTAAGTATTTCTCATTTAAATTCTATAAATACATCACCTCATTATGTTTGCTCTATGAATATTAGGTAGTGAATCAATGTTAATTAACTAAATTAATAACAAAAAAATAAAACTTTATCATTTCAGAAAGCATTTTGTTTAGTGTTCATCTAATAGCAATAATGAAGAAAACACAGTGAATCAACATTTTGTGTATATTTCATACTAAAACTATCATAAAGAAATTGGACTGAAATGTATACAAAGTTATGAGATTGCCTCTTAAGTGTCATAAATGGTAACATCATAGTCAAGACAATATATAAAGTTAAGTGGAACTGCAAGTCAATTCGAATCATGATTTTTAATAGACTGAAATATTTAACATCTATCTGGGTCTCCATGTGAGTCCACAATGCAGTGTCTGACCATCTGTTCCTTTCTCACTTTATTCCTAGCTATCAATAAATTACAGCGAGGAGTTACTACTTCTATATGAATCTTAGCACAAAAGCTTTACATAATTAAAAATGATAGAACTGGGACAGAATGCTAAACACAAACAGAAGGATAAAAAGACATCTGGCATAATTAACAGTGAATAACCAAGGTTTAACTAGCTTGGCTACAAAGAACACTGAAAAAAGTACTGGAAAAAAAAAGCCTGTTGAGAGATAATTCTGCTGATATCTAACTTAAAATGTTTCTTTTCAATTGTATTTTTATTAATTGGGGCATTTCCATAAAATGGGGCATTTGGTTTTTAAATTTTGTCAGCCCCTGCTGTTTATTTCTCAGTTGAAGGCATAATCCTCTGAGTGTGACACTGAAATTGGCTTACACAGAGATGATTATAATGTATATTCAGAGAATTGTGACTTCAGGTGAGAAATAAGCCGCAGGAACAGATGAACTCTTCGCAACAGAAAACCATTTTCATGTAAATATCCCCACAGTGATAGAGAGAGGAGGAAAGAGAATTACTAAACACAGAGAGCTTACAAAAATATTATTTCACATTGACTGGATTTCCATGTTTTATGTAGAAGAATCAATCATGGAGATTTTAGAAATGTATTTATATGTTATAGTGGCTATTCCTGGTTGTCAACTTGACTATATCTGAAATGAACTACAATCCAGAATTAGAAGGCTCACCTGTGGCCCTAATCTGGAGGCTGAGAGATATAAGTTTCTGACCTGAATCTTGGCATGGAGACCTTGAGGAATAGTGGCTAGGAATCCTATAGGATTAACACAGAAAGCTTTATGAGTTCAAGATCATCTGGGATTAAAGATGTGTGGCATAGTGGCTATGAATCCTAGAAGATTAAGACTGGAAGATCTACGAGTTCAAGCAAGATCATCTAGGGTTAAAGGTGTGGTGGCACACACCTTTAACCTGGGCCACACTTTTTGCTGGAGACCTATATAAGGACATTGGAAGAAGGAAGGCTCTCTCTGCTTCGCCTGCTTGCCTTGTGGGACTAAGCAATTGCTGGATCCGTGGACTTCCATTCACAGCTGCTGCCACGACTGTTGTTGGGAGTTGATTGTTGGGAGTTGGACTACAAACTGTAAGTCATCAATAAATCCCTTTACTACATAGAGACTACCATAAATTCTGTGACTCTAGAGAACCCTGACTAAGACATATGTCCATATAAATACTATTACATAACTTCTCCAAGAGAAATGACATCCATTTATATCTACTACTGTGTCAATCAGACTATTAGCAGACATACCAGGAATGTTGTATGAAATAGTTAGATGTACTTCCATAGATTAAAAACATAGAATTTGGAAAAAAAACATTAATTCAGAAAAAGCATAACTTGATATGTACATGAATCATATATATGTACATATTAGAGTAATGGCATATTTTAAGAAGGAGAAAACAATACACAGGAGGCTTACTCATCTAGGCAAAGGATAGCTGCACGTGTTGTTCAAACTAAACCAAATTAAGACAATGAGCCTTTGAAAATAAATTGTTATATAATACAGTTGGATAAGATTCCCTATTCTTTAATTTTTCTCAGATCCTCCACACTTCCCCATGGCTATAAGTCCATTTCTTCTTGCTCTCTTACTTTAGAAAATAAAAAGGCAAACAAAAAACACACAAACTAGAATACCAAACAGAACATGCACACAACCACACATATATACATACATAAAATAAATAAAAATAAAAACACAAAATCAGAAACCATGGAATAAAGGCAAGAGACCAATAAAGAACAAAATGTCAAATAGAAACAGTATGAGACAAATAATATATAGAATTACCCTTGAGTTAATTTTGTTTGGGGCATCAGCTGCTAGATATGGAGGTTATGCTTAAGAGTAATTTTTATGCCAATTGAGATTCCATTGGACAACATTGATTTTTCTTTGCAAGAAGATGTCAAAAGAAATATGTTCTTGGTCAAGAAAGGGAATACATATCTACTTCCCCCATCAGTGCCAGGTCCTTTCCTCCCTTGAACCTCTAAAGGCCCTTGTGTCCTAGGCTCTGGGAGTTCATTTGTTCATTAGCCCTGTTGTCTGTGGAAAATACTGTTTATTTAATGTCATTTATATATTCTGGGTTTTATTTATTTTTATTTCTTCTTCAAAATAACTCCCTGATCTCAGAGTGGAGTAGTTTGATATAGACATCCCATTTAGGACTGGGTGTTCCAAAGTCTTTCATATTGCATATTATCTTATTGTGGATCTCTATGTTACTTCCCACTTACTAGACGATATTTCTCTGTCTGATGTTTACTGAGGAAGACACTGAAATATAAATATGGAAAAATGTTATTGGAAGATTTTTTTGTAATATTCCTTTAGCCTGAAAATGGTATTTGATTTTCTCCTAGAGCCATGGTCTATCTGCTCTTAGGTTCTTGGCCATCTGAACAGTATCAGATGTGGATTCCACATCATGGAGTGTACTTAAATCCTATCAGAGAGTGGTTGATTACTCTCAAAAATTGCAGGTAGCAGATAATATAGCAAGTTTGAAGGGTATCTTCTAGAACTATAAACACTATTCAGTAGAGAAAGCTCTAGTTAGTCACGAGCTGGGCTCTTCTATTTTAAGCGAGATAAGTTAAGTATTGTTTTTAGCAATAGGACATTATCATCTGCTTTTGAACATCAAGCAAAAGCTCTAGTCTGCATTGCTTAGGATGTCCCATAGGGCCCCTTTGGGCAACTACTCAGTAGATGTAATCAATTCTTGGCACTGAAAGTTTCACATGGTGTTGAAAGATGCCTAGCTGGGTTATTATTTCCCTGATTATTTTTGATTCCACATCAATTTCTTTCATATACATAAATATTTTACAAAATTTCTCAGAATCTTTTTAGACCTTTCAATTGTTAGATGCCCCTTCCCATATTCCCTCCTCACTTCCTTGCTTGTCCTGTATTTCTTATCACCAGTTAGGTCTCTCCCTGTCTCTCCACAAAAATATATTTCTCATTCCTTGGGGAATAGGCTAATTCATACCAACCCATTACTCTATATTTTATGTCTATGCTTATACCGAATACAAGATGCATATTTAATGCTTAACAATTAACATCCATTTATAAGAGAAAATGAAATCTGGGTTACCTCAGAATATTTTTCCTAGTTCTATCCATTTACATGCATACACACACACACACACACACACACACACACACACACACACACATGTTCTTCTGAACAAGACACTGGTATCAGAGGCATAAAGAACAATATATTGCTGGGACCTCATGGAACTGAAAAGCTGTATGCCAAAGACACCATTTTGACAAAGGAGCTGGCTACAGAATTGGAAAAGGTCTTTACCAATTTTATAATTGTTACAATGTTAGTATATAAAATATAAATATCTAAAAAAACTGTGGTACAGAACAAGCAGAAAATTATAAAATGATGAAACACAAAGTTTGAGAAACATTTAAAGGAATTTTCATCATCCTTAGTCACAGGGAAGTTTAGTAGCTGTGTGTTACTGGTACAAAGTGCTTTTGTGGGTTGGTAGGTATTGGAGAATAACAGAGATCAATCCTCTCCACATCAAGGGGTTGGTTACCCAGTTAATTGGAGATATGATATGATGAAGGGTCCCTGCTAGTATATTATAGTAACACAAAGATTAGTCTGGAGATACCAGGATGAAAGGGCTGGAGGGATCATGCATATCTACCAAGTGTTAGAGTCTTCCATGAATGGAGTGGATATAGAATGAACTGCTGCCAGCAGGCTGTCAGAGGACTTGTCGAGAGAATGGACTTAACATGATAGAGAATAGGAAATATTGTGGGAATCACCTACCTCCGTTCCAGAACATGTGACCACCAGGGTTCTCCGAGAGAAAATGTTTATAAGTTTTGGTAAATGACACAGAGGAGAGTGGCCTAGAAGGGAAGGCTGAGAGCAAGAAAGAAAGCCGATTCTGTATCAGAGTTCACCTGTCCTCAGGAAATAGAGGGAGGATTGAAGAAGAGATGCCTACAAGATGAATGCTACAGGTCTGGGGAGTGAGACGTCAATATTATTTGTCAGGTAGAATTAAAAATGTATGCAATGCAAAATACAATGTCAAAATCACAATTTTAAACAATGTTATGTTTTAATTTGTAAATACATCTTCAGAAAATATAACAACAAGAAGCTTCAATGTTGTTAGTAAAAGTAAAACAGCACTACTCCCTGGACAAACCCATTATTGTTTGACATAATCTCATGTAACATTCAAACATATAGAATGCTTTTGATAATTAGTCTTTGATAATTAGTGATAGGCTATGGTTTAGATTCTGATTTAGAATCTAGAAACAGAATAAAAAACCAGTTATCTGTTGTTCTGTTCTGCACAGATGTCAGATTGAATAGTCTAAAATAAAGATTTTTCCAAAGAGTACTGCAAGAAAAGGAAGTGAGAACATGCATATACTAGATTCAAGAACTCCTCTCTCATCCACCTCTGATTTATTATGAGTATAAAGTGAACACAAAATTTAAAAGAAAAAAATTAAAATAAACTGATAGAAAAAAAAAACCCACCTTATAATGGTATTTGGGAGCCAAAGAATAGTGTGATCTGTGTGCTGATTGGCTCAATAGAACATCTAGTTAGTTGGAATGAGAAAAGAATGTAGCAGGCAGAAATTAACTGGACACAATAAGAAAGGATAGAAGGAGGTTCTACACAACAGAATGTACTTTGTGCTGAAATAAATGCAAACTAATGATGTTATTGGAAATAATGTTAGCCTAAGTAATGTTTTATCTTATCATTATGATTTCCTTAATATTACTGCTGAGTCCTCAGAGGTAAAATAATGACAGCAAATTACAGCCAGATCTACATATGTACAGACTTTTCAGAGCCAAATCTGTTCTATACAAGAAAGAAACTTAGAAAATTATAATAACAGAGAAAATTTTAATATCATTATTGTTTTGAGAGCATGAAAAAACAATGAGCAGTCATACCGTTAACATCCATCTCTGAAATATATTTTAAATTTAAAAATGTAAATAACAATAAATCTACCCATACATAACTTTAATTCACAGAGTTTGTGTGAACCTTCTTAACTATAGCAGTATAGTCCTATGGGAAACACTGTTTGCTTTTTATCTTTAAAACAACAACCAAAGTAAAACATAAAACACTAATACATTAAATCCTATAATTCAGGATAAATAGTTCTACATATTTATAGATCCATGTTTTTTAATTCTTGAGGACTAATTTGTAAATCCTATATTTTATTTTCTATACTTTAAGGTCATGTAAATTCACAAGAATATAATTATGTTTGCTATGTTATTTAAAAGGAACTTTCATAGTCAGAGATCACCAGAATTGTACCAAAGTTGTCCTCATTCTTATTGGGATAATTCAAAATCATACAATAGAAAAAAAGGAAAAAAAGAAAGAAAGCTTCTTCAGCCAGAAGTCTGCACATGGAAGACTGCATAACATCCTGCAAAAAACTCAAGCCCAAGTGCATCTAGGATCTCAACATAAAACTAGATACACTGAATCTAATTTTACTGGCTGGTTTTGTGTGTCAACTTGATATGAGCTGGAGTTATGACAGAGAAAGGAGCCTCCCTTGAGGAAATGCCTTCATGAGATCCAACTGTAGGGCATTTTCTCAATTAGTGATCAAGTGTGAGAGGACCTATTGTGGGTGGTGCCATCCCTGGGCTGGTAAACTTGGGTTCTATAAGAAAGCCAGCTGAACAAGCCAGGAGAAGGAAGCCGGTAAATAACATCCCCCCTTGGTCTCTGCTTCAACTCCTGCTTCCTGACCTGCTTGAGTTCCAATCCTGATTTCCTTTAGTGATGAACAGCAATGTGGAAATGCAAGCTGAATAAATTCTTTGCTCCCCAACTTACTTCTTGGTCATGATGTTTGCACAGGAAGAGGAACCTGGACTAAGAAACTAATGGAAGAGAAAGTAGAAAATAGCCTTGAGCACCTTGGCACAGAGAAAATTTCTTGAACAGAATACCAATGGCTCAAGCTTTAAAATCAACAATTGATAATTGGGACCTTATGAAACTGAAAAGCTTCTGTGAGGTAAAGGACACTGTCAATAGGACAAAATATCAGCCTATAGATTGAGAAAAGATCTTCACCAACTCTACATCTGACACAGGGCTAATGGCCAAAATATATAAAGAACTCAAAAAGTTGGACACTAACAAATCAAAAAACCCAATTATAAAATTGGGTATAGAGCTAAACAGAGAGTTCTCAACAGAGGAATCTCGAATGGCTGAGAAGCATCTAAAGAAATGTTCAACTTCTTTTGTCATTATGGAAATGTAAATCTCTACCCTAAGATTCTGCCTTACTCCAATCAGCATGGCAAAGATAAAAACTAAAAACAACAACAACAAAAAACAAATAAAAAAAAACCAAAACAACAACAACAACAAAAACAAAATGCACACACATACACACACAAAAAACCTCAAGTAGCAACACATACTGGTATGGATGTGAGAAACGGGATCACTCCTCCATTGCTGATGGGATTGCAAACTTATATAACCACTCTAGAAATCATACTGGTGATTTCTTAGAAATTTGGAAATACTCTACCTTAAGACTCAGCTATACTGCCCCTGTACATATACCCAAAATATGCCTCACTATACTACAAGGACACAAGCTCTATTGTGTTCATAGCAGCCTTATTCACATTAGTCAAAAACTGGAAACATCCAAGATGCCCTTCAACAGGAGAATGGATACAGAATATGTGGTTCATTTATATAATGGAATACTATTCAGCTATTAAAAATAGTGACATTGTGAATTTTGCAGTCAAATGGGTTGAACTAGAAAATGGCACCCTAGCCCAGATCCAAAAGGACATACATGATATGTACTCACTGATAAGATATTAGCAAAACATAGTTTTGAATACCCCTGATACACAGCACAGATCCAAAGAACAAGAAGGAAAGCTGAATTAAAGATACTTGAATCCCACAAGGAAGGGGAAATGAAATAGTCATGGGATCTGGAGGGAAAGAGGTGGGTGTCAGGAGGGAGTGGTTATAATAGGGGAATTAGTATCATGTATGGGAAGAGTCAGAAAATTGGACCACAGAGCCAGGAGATTGAATATGCAGCTTCTGGGATTAGGGAATGAAGAAAATCTCTATGAAACTCCAGAGTTTGGAGTGGGGAAGGCTCTATGGACTGAATGTGGGTGACCTTAGTTGAAAAGCCAAAGACTGAGGATATGGAACATATAGAGACCACCTCCCATAAGGAGATAGCTCCCTACCAAGTGGAGGGATGTGAACAGCAACTTACATGCAAGACTTTTGAACCAAAATTGGCTCTATCTAAAAGAAATGCACAGACAAAGAAAGAGCAGAAACTGAAGGAATGGCTAACATGTTACTGGCCAAATTTGAGACCTATCTCTTGGGCAGGCACCACTCACTGACATTATTTAATGATTCTATGTTGTGATTGTAATTAGGAACCTAGAACAGCTGTTCTTTGAGAGTCTCTACCCAGCATCTCAGATAGATGTAGATACCCATAGCCAACCATTGGACAGAAGGTGGGGACCCCTATAGAAAATTCAGGGAAGGATTAAAGTCCTTGAAGGCATTGGCAATCCCACAGGGAGACCAAAAATATCAACTAACTTGGACCCCTGGCAGCTCCCAGAGACTGAACTACCAACCAATGAGTGTACAGGGACTGATCTGTGGTCCTCAGCATGTGTGTAGAAGAGGGCTACCTCAGTGGTAGAGGATATGACTAACCCTGAAGAGATTTGATATAAACTATAGGACGAACTTGGGTTGGGACATCTTCTTTGAGGTGAAGGGGAGTGAGGGAGGAACAGTGTCAGGGGGACTGAGAGGGGAATTATGTTATATAAATAAATTATGAGATTAAGAAGAAAATGATTCTCTCACTTTTTTCTGGCTCAGTATTCATCTTTCTTTCTCTCATTTTCTTTGACTCTCTCTTGTCTGTCTTAGATGGTAGATATTGTGTTAAACTAATATATATATACATATATATATATATGTCCTTTAAATTTAAATATAATATTTAATTATACATATTTAAATTTTGTGAACATAATAAACTTGGTATGTGGCAGTGGGGAATGGGGCAGTAGGCTATCCTGGCAGCCTGGGCCCAGTCGAGTGACAGACCTGGAACCCGGAGCACCCAATGAGCAATCTTGTTCACAAGGGACATCAGGAGTTCCATTGTAGCTCCTAGGAGAGACAGTGAACTGAATGAGAGAGAGATTTAGAATTCTACTCTCAGGAAAAACACATCCTCCATTACTCATAAAATATTTCAGTGACAAATCATAGGAATTTTTGAATTTTCCAAAGAAGAATGATACTTCTTAAATATTTTGCTTCCTGGTCAGAATTCTGTGAAATAATGCTATAACCACAACTTAAGATCAACTATTTTAAGAACAAAGGGTAAGACTATAAAAAGAGATCAATAACTTCAAATTATATTAACTGTACAATAAGGGAGATGCACAAATCCCAAAATACACAAAAATTATAAGATATAGAGTTTTCTCCATTTCAGGTTTAATGCTCAGTATCCTGTTTTATTTTTTTATTTATTGCATAAAATGTTATTGTACTTCACCTTACTCCTAAGAAGTACAACTGATTTGCTTACAATCTTTATTAGAACATTAGTTATGAACATTAGCACCAAACTGGAAGCAAATAACACTTCTTTTTCACCAGTGTGGAAAGCATATTTAAACAAAATGTGTAGGTGCTGATATGAATATAAATGTGATTATACTCTTGAAACACACTTGCTTTATGCAAATTTACCAGAAAAATAAAAAAATATAAGATGAATATACTTCACATTTTTTGAAAATATGGTGGCATTTTGATAAACAATAAGAGGTCACAAAAAGGAAATATAAACAGAAAGTTTCTCATGTATCAGTTAGTAAAGGATAAACCATAAATAAATTATTTTGACAAATAATACGTTTTACACCAGGACGATATCCCAAATTCATTCCAAGACTTTCAGAGAGAAAGATATATAAGAGAGTAGAAAAGCAAAAGTATATTGGAGACAGAGCCAAAGAAAGAGGATGGCAAAAGGCAGGAGTGAAGAAGAAAAATGGGAGAGAGAGGAGGGGATAGTGGAGGAGAAACACATGAGAGGGAAAAATGGAGTGATGTAGTTAAGAAAGAGTAGTTTTCAATCAAGTAGGCATTGATATATTGACAGCTGACTACACCCTGAACCCATCACCATTATCTCTGTATACAGACCTTATTATAGTCACGTATACATACTTTAGTTCCCAGTTACCTACTTCAGTTTCCTAGGCTTCTTGGGCAATGATCCATGAAATTGTTCTAAAAGCAAGCCTGAATTTTCCACATTGCTTGCTTCTAATCATTCAGTTTCCACCAGAAGAAATCTTGCCCATTGCAATAAGGCCCATTTTGAGTAAATATTTCCCAAGCTAGTAAAAACCATTAAAAACCATTTCCTCTCTACTGTCCAAAAGTAATCAGAACACTCCCCTCAACACAAATCCCAATATTATATATAGTGACTGTGTTTGTTTTAAACACTATAATATGGCTACTATGACTTGTTTTTAATTTAAACTAACTCAAAACTCAAATTATAGTGTTTTCATACAATGATAATTTCAGTGTATAAAAATCTAAACTGAGGGCAAATTTTATTACTGTTTTATCTAAGAATAGACTTATCATTCAAGTATTTGTGTATAACTAAAAGAATTGGGCATGAAGAGTTTATATGTCATAATGATACAACATTGTTAAAAAATATGTGACGCATTGATCTTACTTTTCTTTCATTCTATTAAAAACACATAAATACGTTAATTTCTGCTTTGATTACTGATTTATTTGCCATAGATAACTACCCTTAAGATAGTCTGTTCTAAGAGTTGTAGTTACTTTTCATAACTTAAACCAATGTTTAAGATAGTAATTATATAAACTTGTAACTACTTCATTAACTATTAAAAAATTAACCTAAAATTTAATGTTATTAGTTAGTAATAAAGGCTACAGAGGTATAGTTTTATTATTCTACTCTAGAAATATAGACCAGGTCAGGATTGTTTCCTATTCATTTAGAATAGCAATATTCATTAATAATACAAAGGTTCTTCATTTATAAATAATATTAATATTTGATATGAATAATAGGTTCATCAAATTTGAATCATCTTCCCATTTAGAAGACAAAATTAAGGTGGGAAGCAGGAATTCAGTAAGAGTAATTGGGCAAGGAGGATGTGAATAAGATGGAAGTGAATAAGCAGGAAGTGGATAAGCAGGAAGTAGGTAAGCAGGAAATGGATAAGCAGGAAGTAGATAAGCAGGAAGTGGATAAGCAGGAAGTGGATAAGCAGGAAGTGGATAAGCAGGAAGTGGATAAGCAGGAAGTAGATAAGCAGGAAGTGGATACGCAAGAAATGTATAAGTGCCGAGGACCAGCCACAGCTGGTACTGGGATTCCTGGGAGAAGGACTGTTTGAGTGTGGCAAACAAAGACTGAAAGTCAATCATGGGGTACAAGCTGATGGCCTATGTTCTGCTCAAGCCAGCTTTCTATGGCGCTCTCCAGAGAGCTCATCCACATAGCTCTGCTCTCCCAGACTGAGGCCCATTTTTTATTTACATTTCAATTCGGCTGTTTACTCCAGGTATCCTTTTGATTATTCCATGAATTAGAATTCCATGACCTGATTCTTAGAAAAAGACAGCAAGCATATTTTATTTTAACATTACAAATGAATTAAGAAATTAGCCTGCCTTTGTAAGCACAGACAGTACTTTTAGATGGATGGATGGAATCTTGCAAAGGGATCACCACTGCCCAAATCGCTGTATCTCCTCCCTTAGTCTCTTTTTGACAAGCTGGCTTATCATGCAACTGCCTCGTGATTTTTTTAGGTCTCTCAAGCCCCTCATATGATTCATATAGTATCTTTATATTTTGTATAGTTGAGAAATTGTACATTCTTGAACTCATATTTTTAGAGTTATTTACAACACCCTTAAAGGCCATAGCATCAACAATTTTTGCTAAAGACTTAGACACACACCCTTACTTCCAGGACTTGATTGTCTCTGATTATTATGGAGTCATTAGCCCT